>LTAE01002489.1:2137-30636 GCA_001647135.1 Pontederia paniculata | reverse complement strand
CTCTCTCTCTCTCTCTCTCTCTCTCTCTCTCTCTCTCTCTCTCTATTTTGAATGTATTCCATTGTTTGGTGAATCTCTTATTAACTTGGCATTCAAGTGTTTGTAGCAGGATTCATGGTCCCATGACATGACTCCAACTTTGCGTGCTCCCTAAAGCAAATTAATAAACTCAATGATTATAACTTAATTTGGAGAAAAAGGGAAAGATGTTGTTGCATGTCACTTTGGAGTAAACTTATTACAATAACATGAGCTCTTTTTATCAGTCAGAATGGTGGTTAGAAGATTGCTAGCTTTCGACTTGCTCGAAATGGGATTCTGATAAATAAAAATTTCAGCAGGATAAATTTAACTTAATTGGCAATTAGAGTCCTTTAATTGAAGCATGTCCCAAAGGTACCCCAATTGGCAACTGTCACAACCATTGACAACCCACCAGATGCATGGGTTCTTGTAGGCCCTTCAATCGACATTGCTTTTTTATCTGAAAGTTTGATGCCATCTGTCTGTCCTATCACTCTCGGGTACCTTGACTTCATTAGTTCTGGTGATCATCTGAAACTTTCATGTCAGTCATCATATGATTCAAATATTGCGGTGCAAGATGTTTCTGATGGAGAAAAGACAACATTGTGAGGGCAAGTTTGTGCTCTATATTGTGTACATAAAATCCCAAAGCAACACTCTGATTAGGCATGTGATAAAAAAATACATCAGAAGACTTTTTGTATTATATAGTGGTTTCTGATTTGAATTCATCATATGCAGCTCTAATGTTGTTTCGTATTACAATGATTAGATATATGCATCAAGATCAGTACAGTGCTTTCCTAGCTAATTTCTTAGGTTTTGGCTATAAGATTTGCTCAGAATCTAGGGCAATTATGAGGTTGCTGCTGATTGAGAACTTGATTCAGAGACCTGATAGTTCTGAAGCACTATCATATGATAATACAATGTTATTTATGATCACTATATGAGCTGCTGTCGGCTGCTGCATGAGGACAATGCTACCTACCATTTTCAGAACTTTCAGCTATATATATTTTCAGTCGTACCTGTCAAATCTTCCATGCTTGTAACGCATCACCAACTGCCTCAATTTTTCAATCACAGCCAATGTGTTCTGCGTCGTATTTATTGATCCTTTGCTCAGCAATGTTCCCAACAATTACGCCGCTAAGACAAACTGAGAGGAATCCTTCAGAAATAGTTTTCAAACTCAAAAGAAATTATGGCCCTAAGTAAAGGGAATCTAGGGGGTTGCATCATTCTAATAATTTGGTTTTATCTAAGCAAATAATACATCTTGTTACATATGTATGTTATGCTTATTTAGCTTAATGCACATAATGTGTCTAGCAATTATAGATAATGACCGGAAAGTAAACTGCATCAGACTCCATTCTCTTGATAGAAAAATGGAATGAAGCCAATTTTTTTTTCAAAAAAAGAGAGAAGTAGATATCAGAAATGACTCATCTAAATCAGGTTAAAAGTCTTGGAAGAGGTTGGGAAGCAGCCATAAAGGGTGAAGACTACAAACACTTTGCAGGTGAGAAGTGAGAACTGTTGTCTAAGACACACAGCTACATGAACATATCATGAAGAATTGGGTAGCTGATCGGTAGTTGGCCTATCATTTGTGCAAGGAAAACCACATACAAAGAATGCCTTTAACCAAACCCTCCAATTCCCCAACAGGTTCCTTCCTCTACTAGTCTTACTTAAAGGACACCACCTCAAGCCTTCCCTCCAATTCCTGTGCCACTTGCACAACACGAAGCCAATCTAAACAAAGCAACCAAAAGAGAAGAATTATATTGTTGGTAGCCATGTCGACGGTCTCCATGATCATGAGGAGGTCCATCAACGCCTTCTTCCAGGACTACCAGCGCTTCACCTCCATCGTAGCTTTGCTCGTCTTACCAGCCTCCGCCGCCGTCCTCCTCTCGCAATCGGTTGTCCCATCGTCCGCTCCGCTGCTCGAACTCATCGCCTACCGCCTGCAGTCGCTGTTTGCTGCGGCCAACTTTCCTGCCTCGTCCAAATTGTTCTCCCTCCTGGCGTTTAAGCTCACGCAGACGATCTTTGCGTTCATGTTCACTCTCCCGCTGGTCCTCACCTTCCTGCTCTTGGCCAAAGCGGCCGTCGTCTGCATGCTCGGCGAGCTCCCTCGGCGCGGACGAGGCCTGCCTCCGTTGCATTCGCTCCTGCCTCTCTACCGCTCTGTTCTTGTCACCCATCTGTCCAACTGCTTCGTCATCTTATCCGCCAACGCCACCGTTTTCGTCATCTTGTTCCTGGCGTTCAATGCGGTGGACGTCCTCGGCCTGTCCTCAGGCGGCAACGCTCTTCTGCTCTCGGCTTCTGGTGCCGTGTTGTATTCGGTGGTCGTCGCGAACGCAACGATCATCTGCAACTTGGCGATCGTGGCCGCCGCCACGGACAATTGCGGTGGACTGTCGGCATTGATCAACGCCTGCGTTCTGATCAGGGGAAGAGTCGTGACAGCGTTGGGCCTAGCATTGCCAGCTAATTTAGGAATGGCTGCGGCGGAGGCTCTGTTCCAGTTCAGAGTTGTCAGGCAGTACAATGTTTCTAGGTCGCTGAGCGCATCGCTCCTCTCGGAGGCATTCACCATTTCTTACATCCATGCACTCCTCATAGTTCTTGAGGTCATCATGACCTGCATGTTCTACAGGAGCTGCGTACAGGATCATTGGCGCACCGATTCCGGACATAGTTATCCCGGCAGAGAGCTGGAACCTGAAGAGAAGAGTTCACTGCGTGTCTAGCGCGGGAGAAGCACCAAATGCTTCCACAGGGCGCACTGTCTGCAAGAAACCAATTACAAAGCCATATATTGCAGAGGAGCCGTGCAAAGCATGCGTCCTCCCTCTTGAAGCCAGGCGCAGTGGCTGCTGTTAGAAGCAAACATGGCTCAAAATGGAATGCATCTCCAAGTTCCAAGTTTTTCTCATGAAACCTGTGATCTTGTATAGTGTTATAAAAAAATTTATGAGGAATAAATTCCTTTATACTGTAAAAAAAGATATGTTTCTTTGCAATGTAGTAGCATGTGTAAAAAGGCAATACGTTTTATTTTCCTTTTCTTCTGTGGTGAATGAGAATTTAAGGAATCAAATATGATGATTACTTTGTTTGTCTCCTTACCAATCAATTTCTTTGAAAGACATCAAACTTTAACTAACAATTCCTTTTTTTCCTCTAATCAGTAGTCACAAAAAGGTTGTTTACTTGGTAATTTTTTGTGCAGGCAACAAAGTTTCAGAGGACCCTTCTACATCAGAACTTGTTCTACTTGCTTTGATAATAGTCCTACATTATGCATCCTATAGTTGATGATGTAAGTATTCCTAGTTAAACAGGGAGCACCTCCATTTCTTTCGGTCATATGTATAATATTTATTTTGTTGGTTTACACATCCATAGTTCAATTGTAGTCTTTTTTATTGTTTTCTTGCTTTAACTGATTATTAATTATCTCATGAGAAATTCTTTTTTTCAGTTGCCACCGCAATTTTTGAGGTTTCGTCCGACTGATATGTGTCATCTCGGATTGCAGACTTGACAATGACGATCTCATGCCAAGATTGCTATATCCATATACCGCACCGTGTTAAGTAGGTTAACCTCTTTCGTGGCATAACTGCTCATAAAATCTTTAGGAGATGAGGCGTGGATGTTATGAAACAAAGGCTAAAAACGTGATGCCACATAATGTGTAACTGCAACGGAAATCATGTTCACGCAACATATTATACAGCCACAATGAGAGTACGATGAGCTCAATTAGTTCCACTTTAGATAATAATCTGTAATTGGGAATTCTAAGATTTTGTTTTAAGTTTCTTCTTTTGGCTCTCGAGCTCAATTAGTTCCACTTTAAATAATAATCTGTAATTGGGAATTCTAAGATTTTGTTTTAAGTTTCTTCTTTAGACAGAGCCATAGGTTGATGTCTTGTTGGCTCATCTCTAGTAAGCTGAAAAGATCCAAGGGCAACTTTATCATCATAAACAAAAAAAAATGCAATAGATAAATATTTTTTTCTGAAAGAAAGCACTGTTAAAAAGGATTAGGATATGAGTGAAGATAAAGTGGCCTTCATGATGTTTTAAATTGCATACGATGATTGAGGGATACAAAATCTAACAAAATTGCAACAAATAGATAATATGGAGGAAGTGGTTCTGACTTCTGAGTTTTTTGTTTTTTTTTAAAGGAAATCTAAAATTCATTAAGTACCAAAAGCATCCATACAAATTCAGACAAAAAAAAAGTCACCTAAAATTATGTCCGACAGTTGTGAGTTTTTGTGATCAAGGTTCAGAAAGACAATATCGAGAATGCTGCTCAAATTCATTCAAGAATAAAACCAGTAGGAACTCCACAAAGTCACCTGAAATTATTCCATCTGATGCACTAAGGTCATGTGCGGTAAAAGAGAAATCAAACTGGCTGATGATACCCATCCTGTTATTATATGGGTAAGTGCACAGATTCAAGATATACATAAAAGATGGTAAAACAAAAGAGAGATATTCAACTTGGACTGAGAAAGGCAATGACCAACATTGGGCTGGCGGCGGCACCTTTGCTTTCAAATATAGAGAAGCATGGGTACATGAAAGAAATGAAAGAAGAGGAACAACTTTGATCACTCCTAGAATGAGAAGTTCCACAAACAATAATAAAATTATTTATGAGATGTAAAAGTTGTCCCTTTACAACTCTTGATCAGGGACTTTTAGGGTCCATCTGTCTAAGCTGTTTAAAATAACAAGAACAACAGAGGAATATATGCACAAATTGGTTTTGAATATAGGTCCAATGCAGTAGCAGTGAAACAATATATGCATAAAGAATTTAAACTCTACTATTGCTGAAAATTTAATTCAACCAGACATCTATTAGCCGCATAAGGATTTTTCCTTTCTATCATGTGAGATGATAAATAATGAAGTATAATACATCATCCACATCTAACTAATTCTTTTTCTGACTTACTCTAACATTGCAATAAAACTTAGTCAATAAATAAGCTACTATGACATACATACCTTTAATACACAAACAACTTGTCTCTATTTTCCTTGATATCATGTACAATGAGAATAAAACTTGATATCCTATTTTCCTTGTATTTATTTATAATCAGTCTCCTCTGCAAGGTCAAGTTTCAGGATGACAAACTGCAGTTTAGTTTTTTCTGCTTAACTTTGTTGTCAAACTGAGAACTCAAAGATTTAGCTATATCAGCAGAGTAGTTTTACTACCACATTCGTAAGAAAGAGTTCCAAGGATCCTAAAGTTCATGTTCTGATATTGCTGAGTTCAGTCCCATTTTCACCAAGTTAGTAGCATCCATATCATTTGAAGCCTTTCTAAATGATATTATGATATTCTGGAAGGTTGATTGTATTCTAGATGGCAATCTAAGAAGAACTATATTGATTCTCAAATATAAATATTATAGTAGTTGAAAAACTGACAGCTAAAAGGCAAAAGAAAACCATCAGTACAAGACAGAAATATCAAAACAGTTTAAAAACTTGAAAAATCAGAAAACATAAACAATTGTCTACAGAAAGTTAACTTCTTTCCACATTATAGAAGGACACTACAATAGAAATGAACAAATAGTAATGGAGGTAATTTCCTTCAGTATTGGTAAAACAGAAAAATACAGGTAAATTACTGTAAATAAATGTACATATTCTTTACATAATAAAAAAAGAATATATGTATTTATCACGGAAAGAAATATGACATAAAGTTTCATAATAAGATCATACTAATTTATGAGATATTCCACACAAGCCACAATTGATGTCAGAAGAAAAGTTAATATTATCAACCTCCTAAAGATAATCACTTGTGCAAGAAAATTATTCATTTAGCAAAGAATGTACTACTACCATTACCTATTCCAGAACTGGTGTTGGGTGTATGCATATCACATAATTGTCACAGATGCATTAGTACAAGAAAAACTCAGATAGTCTAACCCTCTAAGGCACTAGATCACTAGATCGACAAAGTTCAAATGATGTCCATTTTAAGAACCACGTAAGCAGGACTGATCAATATTCAACAACCCCATCTGATCAGGTTAGTAAACTACATGAATTGTTATATATCCAAAAAATGTCCGATTGTAACCTACAAGAGAAGTAATAGGATTACATTTTTATGGCCTGATATTTCTTTGATTCTCAGTATAACAGCTTCCTGATGTATCACTACTCAGATCTAAGAGCTACAAAGGACTGTAAACAAACTATACAAAAAAGAATTGAGCTCTTGTGCTATAGCTTTGTACAAATATTAGAATACAAATGTTGAGGCTCCTAGTCAGACGTACTCCCCACCGGAGTTCACATGTCCCTGCAGGAAAAAATAGCAAGAAATTCTTCTTTATATCAACAAAAAGACTTACATGTGTCAAGGATTTAATTGTTTACTTGTTGCATGTGTTTCTATGTGTGTATGTGAATCTAGCTAAGCAAGAAAATGAATGTAGTAATGGAGACATTATAACAACTTACTCCTGTACAAAACTCCAAGGATCTCTTAAGCAGAAGCAATCTCATGTATCTGGTCACCAATTCATGTTTAAAACTTTGGATCTTCTGTGGGTGAACATGGTTGCCTCAGACATGAAGAAACCACCATATGTCATGGATGACAAACTAAGGGTCATTTGGCATTAGTTTTCACTGTGTTTGTGTCTTCGACTTCTCCATCTCGGCCTCTTTCTGTGCTTTCTTCTTCTCTAGCTCTGCTTGCTTCAAATTTTCCTCGTGCGACTTCCGAAACATCCGGACAAAATTGAGAAGAGTAGTAACAACTGCAATATTTTGAATTTTACCTAAAGAAATTAATTAAGATCAAGTAAAACTATCTTAACTTTATGCCAAAAAAACACATAATCAAGTTTTTGCATGATGAATGAACATCGATTATAGTATACTACTTGATTACATATTTTAAGAATAAACTGTAATTTGACAAAATGTGTAAGATGGTACATTGGAAACATTCTTCATGTTCAACATTTTCTCATCTCAGATAACTAGAGTATACGAATTCTGTTTGTTCTTGTGGATTGCATCACTTGAAATAGTAAAGCTTCCAAGAAATATAAGCATCCATGGCTCTTTTTTTTAATGGAATTTGTTAGTAGAACATGAATAATACAAAAAATTATAGCTAAAATTACCTTGCTCGAAAGGACAGCGGGCAGGATCCTCACCAAAGTACAGAGCTATTGAGTCTGCATTCTTACCCTGTTGGATTCAAAACAGAAGAGTATGGCTGTTGCACTTGGTTTAAAGAAGAAACAATAATTGGCAATTAGAAGGAAAATTCGTTACTGTACCACTGCAATGCAAAGCGCTGTTAAGGATCGCACATCAGCTCCAGCAATAGCAATGAACCCCTTCACAGTCTAAATGGTATATATGTTTACGATTGCAGAGCCAAAATAATGAAGTTAGCAGAAAATAAATACTTCTAATTAGATAAGAGTTTCTTGAAGGGACCCGGAAACGTCTGTGATAGCACAACAATCACTTTCAGAATTTAAACTGAACCATATGTATGTACCTTGTGAAATATTTCTGATACTGGACCATCGCTTTCGGAAGCAGTCAACTCCAACTCAACCTTCTCCAAACCCTTAACAATAGCTTGTTGCTCTTCGGCTAATGCCTTCAGTTGTACCTGTTCTAAGACAACAGATAAAATATGTAAAATCTGTGAGAATCACAGAGACAAGAGATCAAATTGTTTGAACCTTTGATGCAGCTTCCAAACTGACAAGATCTTTATCAAAGTCAAGAAGGTTCGGTGACTTTTCAGCAAGAACCTGATGAATAATACATTAAGATTCCAATCCGTGCTTCAACTTTTTTTTGTCATGAAAAGCATGTTAGACATATTAGCAATGTGAGGTTATTCATGACTACCATGGTGTAGCAGTCAGGAATGCATATGGCAACATTATGCAACGAACTGAAGAGGAAAGACAAAGACAGAAAAACTTTCCGAGTATGGGATACCTTACAAAGGTAATGCATCAACGTCATCTTGTTATTGGTAGCACGGGTATCTGTGAGTTTTAGAAGGCTGTCCAGCCGGAAGCCAACAGCTGCACCTGTAGCAGATAAAGTAATATTACACAAATCTGCATATGATAATTTCCTGGTTATGAAGATGCCTACAAAAGTGTCCAAAAAAATACAGAAAATAGAGCATAGAATGATAAATTCATATGCACAATAAACGTATCAAATATAGGCAAGGATATTTTTTGCCTCTGAATTTGCTTAATATGCATAAAAAAAATATCACCTCTTGCTGTTCCTTGGTTTAGTGTATTCCCAAGATACAAAATCTTCTTCATGATTTCCTTAAGCTTGTCAGATCCCCTAACCTGATGGCCCATGGTGAAAATAGTCTCCTATAAGATATATAAGAAAGGGGAAATGCATGGAACTGACGTATCAGTTGATATTCACCTCTTCACATGCAGCATCCACGAGATAAAAGTTTTTTCGAATATCTGCAATCTGAAGACAATATGATCATAAGGATATGAGTAGTCAGAAGGGCATCAAGGCAAATTTCTAATGTGTATCCAAGGCAAAGGTACACACATCTAGCAGTGCTCATATGCCAGAGAATTATATGGAACATAGAGGTATTTAGATGACCTGCGAGCCGAACTGAATCTTGAATGCAAATACTCTTAGTTTTGATTCAACTCGTGGAACTTTCATCAACTCTAAGAAATACTGCAGAAAACAAGGTACAAAAAAACACTTGTAACCTACTTTCCATTTTTTATCAGTAAAAAGCTTTACAATGATAATACACACTCGTAACAATATTTATGTAAAAGGCTCATATTTTCAATAATTATACTACATTTCCAATCTGTCTAGGAATTGATAATCATAACTCTCTTGAACTATCAAAGTTTAATAGTGTCAACTAACTTTTTGTTAAGCTTAGGAGAATGATATATATATATATATATATATATATATCAATTAGTTCTCTCCAGAAAAAAAGATAATTACTTATTTCATAATGTATTATATCTATGTTTGGTAGAATATTTTTTTTAAAAATAATTTGTTTGTTAGTTTGATATATGATTTAATATCTAAGATGTAGAAAGGAAAAAGTTAAAAAAGAAAAAAAGATAGTTCGAATAAAATACATATTTCTCAATTTGATGTTAATTTAATTTTGTATATACTATGTCTGTTTGAAATGAAAAATAGAAAGGAATAACAATAACACAAGACAACTTTGACATAGTTTGAAAATGATCTTACACATCTACTCTCTCTCTCTCTCTCTCTCTCTCTCTTTATATATATACGCACATACGGTGTAACTAAGACAATAATCTAACTAATAATATGAGAAATTGTGCATGTATCTTAAAAAAAAGATATCTCGATGGTTGTGCTCTTGAACGTCAACAACTTTTGGATGATTAATCTTTACATGAATCCCAATAATATATTTTTTGAACTTATTGAATACATTATTTAAAATTTAAAATATAAATATTAATTTTGATTTTTTTAGAAAATGATATTGTATAATTAACCTCACCTACCTTTGTTGTATGGCTATGCCAATATGAATGGGGCTTCTAAATATGATCATATGGGCTAATGAAGCATGGGAGTCTTATTGGAACCTCGACTCTCTGCAAGGAGATCTTATTGGAATCGGGACGCTAAAAAAACTTGTGCATTTATTTCTTGGACTGTATTGGCGATTTATTTACATACTAAAAAATTTGTAGTCACCATTTTCATACCCACAAGATTAGTAAGATACTCAAATTCCTTATATATTCTCTAGCCTTTTCTACTCTCTTAGGATAATATAATATGTATAGTTTTCTCTACTCTCAAATCGTTTGCTTCTAAATATTATCAAGCTTCTTAAGCACCTTATCATCAGGAAGATGGAGGTTTATGCTTCAAATGATGATGTATACAATATACAATGGTTATTTATGCAGCAACCAAATGAGCATGTCAAACACTTCGTACGAAGTGCATGTCAAGGACTTTCTGTGTGAATTGTGTGTCAAACGGCCTAGCGTATTATTTTCTTACCTTTTTTCGACAATATCTTTCATTAGTTATAACTTAGGATGTCCTTGATGATACTCTAAAAATGATTTAGAACACCAATAATAGTCAACTATTGTTATAGTTGATGGCTAAAAAAAGAAAGAAAATGATAGGCAAATTTGTTTAATAGGTGATTCACACATAATCTTCTTGACACGCTAATTCAATATCATCTAATTGGCATCAAATAACCAAATAATATGACATTCATAGTTAACTGTTACTAAACATATTTGTCGATTTAACAAAAAGAAATCATTAGGGAAAAATGTTGATAATTACCATTAAGTGATGCTACAATTATATTTTCTATCATGAGAAATAAGGAGGAAGGATGAATAAATTGCCTCTTCCCCTTCTAAATAAAATGAAATGTATGTCTTTTGAACCTTTTGTGAGTTATACCAGAATATATAAAGATATAAACATTACCTGCTCACATTTTCCAAGGCTTTCCATTCCACCAGTGTAGTTCTAGCAAGAGTGAAGGCAAAACATTAAGAAGCTTAAGAAAAATAGGAAGTTTCTCCATGATACGAAGAAGAAATAGTAGCATCAAAGTTGTACCTTAAGAAGTTCCATCTCCTCTTTTGTTGGACAAAACTTTATGAGATTTTCCACTTGATCAGCATCAAGAATTGAATCATCTAGTGCTAAAACAGCATTCTGCAAAAGGGGAAAATACTTGAAAATAAAGACCTTTTGAAAGTTTAATAAATCCAATCAAATTAGAAGAGAAATATAAATAGATTATGAGTATAATATTGTGCATCTTAGACCTTTTCCCTTGTTGTCATTCAGTACAAAGTCCAATATCATGAGAAAATATATAAAAGTATCCTATAAATAAAAATGCACATCATATAATGATATATCATGAGAATAAGATGAGAAAAATAAATGCATTTCACATGTGGATTGCATGTTTACCACTTAATATTTTATGAAGCTTATTTGCATCAAATACTAGTGTTTTAAATTATGAAACAAGTGCCATTAGGATAAAAAAATATAATTAAACAATAGGATATGATGAATAGAATTAGCTTACCATCATATCTGATAGTGGCATCTTAATTTTCGTCAACATGATTTCCGTGTTATTTGCCCGCCTTAGTTCAATCTAAGAAGAACCAATGTAAATTTTAAGATTGTAAAAAAAATGCATCTATTAATGTTATATATTCAATAAACAAAGTCTGCAAAAATAAATTCTATATTCAAATAGGAAATATTTAATATGATAAGTTGAAACAAAATGTGCATTACACGCATGTAGCATAACATGCATCGTGCAACTTCCATCTCCACGACTAAGATGTCAACTGGCTGCATTTTGATGAGATTACATTCATACATGTGTCATTGGATATTAACCAATGGTTTATATACATCAAGGATATCATTCTTAAAAGTATAAAATTTAGATAGAATTTAACGATCAATTTTGTGCACTGCATATTTTGCTACATACAAATCACAACACAAATTCATTTTTCTCATATAATAATCTCTTCAATATGCAGATGAATGTCTCTCATCTTCTTTGTCTTTATATTGCTATGTAACTTCTACTTAAAATTTAGGATAAAAAAGTCAAATGGATATGAATCCTCACATATAGGTAAACTAGCAAACTCATGCTTTGATTAAATCAAACTTATATTTGTTTTATCACGCTTGAAAATCTATAAATAACATATTTTTTTCAAATAACATTTATATTTCTTGATTTTCTTTGTTAATATTCATGAAATGTTGAATATGTAGGACCTTATATGTGCACGATTTTGAATGAGAGAAAGAAGTGAGGAATACTCTTTTCGACTCTAACTCCTTGTGTATCGATCATCTATATAATGTAAAAAAAGAAACTCCAAATATTTGCTATTTTAAATAAAAAAGTGATGAATGCAAGTAAATGAACTTAATATCTAACTAATGAAATGATATTCTCAACTGCTTGTGTGACTAATGAAAATGACATTAGCAAAGGCAATAAGTACATATCACTGAAACCATAAAAAGAAGATATGTCTTTTTACCAAGTGAACTTTATCAGATTTTGTCGCTGCAGATTTTCCTCGACCTTCAGATTTATCAGTTGGCTTTGGAACAATTGCGGAGAATAGACTTTCAAGTTCTGATACATCGAATTCCGAAGTGCTACAAAAATAAACAAATTACAAAGGGTTAAGTATCAAGTAATTTCATATAATCCATAAGAAAAGTGACTTCATAAGATTATTTTTTCTTAAAAGCTTCATAGGATTTTTCAAAGTGAATCCAAGAATAAGGTAATTGGTAAGTATATATATATATCAGCTGAAGGCATACCAGGCCCTGTAGGGCGTGCAAGACCATGCCCTCTTCCTCCGAGAGAACTTGGTGGCATGGGTAAGCCGTTTGTACCAGGTTGAGAACCTGCTCCACCCATTGGTGGAGGTGGAGGAGCACCGGGAGCTCTTGGGGGTGCTGGAGGTCCAGGAGCAGATCCTCTAATTGGAGGTGGTGGTGGCGGTGCTCCCCCATGTCCTCCAAATGGAGGCGGTGGAGGTGGAGCACCTCCACGACCTCCAAGAGGAGGAGGTGGTGGAGGTGGACCGGCTCCATGACATCCAAGGGGAGGAGGTGGCGGAGGCGGACCACCTTGAAACCCACCGGGAGGAGGGGGAGGAGGAGGAGCACCACGAAATCCTCCCGGAGGAGGGGGTGGAGATGGACCACGGAAACCACCAGGCGGAAGTGGCACAGGTGGAGCACCTCGAAAACTTTCAGGAGAATGTGACAAAGGTGTAGACTCTTCACCCACAATACGAGAAGTCAAAGATATAGGTGGTGGTGGTGGTGGCAATGGAGCTCCCGAAGTTATAGGAAAAGAAGATGGTAAAGATGAGACACTCATATTTCCTCCAAATGGAGGTGGTGGAGGTGCTCCTCCATCTCCTGCAAATGAAGGCGTTAATGCTTCTCTTCCAAACGGAGGTGGTGGAGGTGGTGGTGGCACTCCCCCATGTCCTACAAATGAAGGTGTTGGTGCTCCCCCTCCAAATGGAGGTGGTGGAGGTGGTGGTGGTGGTGTTCCCACATGTGTTGGTGCTCCTCCTTCAAATGAAGGTGTTGGTGCTCCACCATGTCCTCCAAATGATGGTGGAGGAGGAGGAGGAGGAGGAGGAGGTAGTGATGATGATGTACCCCCATGTCCTTCATACAAAGGGGGTGGTGTTTGTGTTCCATCATATCTTACAAATAAAGATGGTGGTGGTGGAGTTTTATTATGTCCTTCACGATATGATGGTGGAGGTGGAGGTGGTGGTGGTGGTTGTGAATCTCCTCCAGGCTCCCTAAATGATGGAGCAAGTTTATTTGCATGGCTTATAAGAGGGGAAGGTGGATATGGGGGAAGGTTGTAGGTTACCATAAGTGGTGGTGGTGGTGGTGGTGGAGGAATTGTTAATGAAGATGAAGGTAAACTAGATTTTTTATGTATATATTCTCCATATCCTTCTGTGGGAGTTGGTGGTAGTGAAATTCTTTCATGCCCTTTAGGAAGAAGTGGTAGACTATTCAAGTGCCCATCGAAAGAAAGAGGAGGAGGAGGTGGTGGTGGTGGTGGAGATACTCCCATTTCACCCAAAGGGTGTAATAAAAGAATTTTTTTTCCATGCACATCAAAATGGTGTGGTGGCAATGGAGCGCTTAGCAGTGGAGGAGGTGGAGGTGGTGGTGGAGCTCCTCCCATTTCACTTAAAGGTGATACAAGTGATGAAGCTTGCTCATGCCTTTCGAATTGAGGTAGCGGCAATGGATCCCTTTGATGATCTTCGAAAGTAGATGATAGAGGAGGTAACAACAAAGGAGCTTTTTCATTATCTCCAAAAGAAGGTGGTGGAGGTGGTGGAGGTGGCACTCTTCTTGGAGGAGGTGATGGTGAAGATGGAACATTTTGGCATTCTCTAATAAAACATGATGCAAATGGAGCACCTTCATAACATGTAGGAGTAGTGGATGAAGGCCCTCCATATACAACTGTGCGTTGTTGCGGTGGTGGCAGCGGTGTAGGAATACCTATGGGATTAGGAGGGGGAATATGATTTCCCTCGTGCCCTTCAAAAGATGGGGGAGAAGGTGTGGTGCCCTGAGTGCCGTCAACAAGACAATTTTGTAATGAAGCTCCTTCATGTTCTATAATAACTAAAGGTATTGGCGCTGATGACATGGGCAATGGTGATACTGAAGTACACTCCAAATTATCTCCATGGAAAGAAAGCAATTGAGATGGATTATCATGGCACCCATCAAGAGCCCTTGCCATAGTCGACGTTGAATCTTCATATTTGGATTTAATTGATGGTGAAGGTGGAGGTGTCAACGATAGTGATGATGGAAGAGGTAACGATAATGGCAATAATGATGAAGATAATGAAGATGATGAAATTAAAATAGGAGATAATGAAGAAGATGTGAGAGATAAAGGTGGAGGTGGAACAACTTGACCCTCATTAACTTGAGAAAGATATGGTGAGTCTCCTTCACTTAATACAACACTTGAACATTGTCGAGGCAAAGGTGGCGGAGGGGGAATTCTTTGACATTCTACGAGTGGTAATGGTGAAGTTTCTATATATGCTCCTACATGTTGTTGTGAAGGTAGATTTTCTTGAATACTTGGTGCATATTCTAAAGGTGGAGTTTTGTCATTACTTATTTGAGAAGATGTAACACCTGTAAATACTTCAACTCTTTGAGGCAGAGACAAATTAGGTGGAAAAGACGGGGAAATTGAAAGTGTTGGTATAGCACTTGCCAATCCTCCAGCATTTATAACTGTTTGTGAAGCTCCTTCAATTACTTGTGGAAGTGTGAGTAAAGGTGATTGTAAAGATGACATGCCCCATTGTTCATGAGTAGACAATGGTAATGACACTACTCTAGATGGATAAGGAGGTGGTGGGGGAACTACAACTTCTATAGATCTATTAGATGTGGAAGATGAGACTTTAGGCTCTAAATATGTCTCGTGCTCTGTGTCTAATGTCTTATCTATATCACTAGAACCTAAAGATGAAGCTTCTTCAAATAAGGCAGATGTAAAGGGTATACATGATGACAAATTTACATTTGATGTAATTCCTAAAGTCGCAAGAGGTGGAGGTGGTGATTGTGTTAGTACTTGATGGTCATTAGTTAGTGATGTATTTTGTAAAATAGGTAAAGAAGACGGTGGAGGAGAAATTGAACTATCAATAATTTGCCTATGAAAAAAAGGCTGGGTAGGAGTAAGGAATTCTGATGATGCCACTTGATATGTTATAATTTGGGATGAGTTTTGCAAACTTGTGTTGTTGGAACCAGAAGCTTGTAAAATAATGGTGTCAGTAAGTGTTGCCAATTGCGGTAATGGAGTGGAAGAAGCAATAGGATAACTAACAAATCGCTGCAATACTATATGAGGTTGTTGGAGGGTTGAGATTACAATTGGAGATGTGGCCAAGGACAAAGATGGGGGTGGTGCAGGTGGCGGTATTGGTGGAAAGGTTAAAGATGTGCTTACTATAATTGGATCATATCTTGGTGAATAATTAGAAGAGGAAGCTTGTCCAGTACCTTGTGTTTCCATATGTGAAGCATGTGATGTGGGAGAGGAAGAAGGGTATGATGAGGTGTGAAAGGAGGGAAGGGGAGGTGGAAATGGTGGAGTTTTCCCTCTTATTTCTGAAGGCATATTTGATGAATTTGGAAGTAATTGATAAGGAAAGACATCAAATAGTGGACTCTTATTAGGATATCCAGCATCTTCTTCTAATAAAATTGTATGAGGAATTTGTACCTTTTTTTGAGAGAGAGGTTCCTCGAACATACTAAATATTTGGTCATGAGTATTGTGCTCCATATTTAGATCAATGACATTAAGCTCATTATTCTCACTAATTCTTGTAGAATCTATGATTCCTGACTCTGACCTTGATTCATTTACTTTCTCAAAAAATGCCATTTCATCATTTTCATTACCCATTGTAGGCTTCCTTTCAGTGAAATTGCATGTATTCTCTATTAAGCCTTCAGTACCTAAATTGTGTTTGCATTCTTCACCATCATCCATGGAATTTAAAGTAAACACAGAGTCACTAAGAACATGCTTGTTATCACTGAGTTCTGAAATGTTTATTTCCTTCAATGGTGGATCACTAAAATTTTGTATCTCTTGCTCAAAAGTAATTGATGCATTCTTGTTCTCAATTATCAAGGAGTTCTCCACTTCAAAATTTATGTCATCCATGGCAGCAATTTCTATTGTATTCAACTTGTCAACAAAGTTGTATGTATCCTCTACTAAGCCTCCGGTACCTAAATTGTGTTTATGTTCATCAATGACTTGTGTGATTTCATCATCATCCATGGAATCTAAAGTAAACACTGAGTCACTAACAACATGCTTGTTATCACTGAGTTCTAAAATGTTTATTTCCTTCAGTGGTGGATCATTAGCATTTTGTATCTCTTGCTCAAAAGTAGTTGATGCATTCTTGTTCTCAACTATTGAATATGAGTTCTCTACTTCAAAATTTATGTCATCCATTGTAGCAATTTCTATTGTCTTCAACTTGTCAATATGATTTGCATCACTCATATCTAATTTTTCCTTTATCGAAATTTCCGTAGTGATACTTTTGTCATCCATGAAGAGAATATGTTCAGAATCTGCCAACTCAAGAGTATTCATCACTTCATCAAGATTTGGCATAATAGTTCTGGGGCTAAACTCATCTATTGCATTAGTAAGTGAAAACGATTGTATATCAAGGTCCCTTTGTCCATCATGCCATTCTGGATTACTGAAGATCTCTTCTGCTTCAAAGAACTCTTCTGTTGATCCAACTTCCATGTCATCATCTTCTATAGCTTCCACATCCGTGTTAGAATCTGATTCAGCATCAAACTCTGAAAAGAGTACCTGGTTCAGACATATGAATGCACTTTCATATTATGTAATACCATCTTAAACACTAGCATCCTAAAAGAAAAAAGAGTCACTTACCTCTGCTTTGAAGTCTTTTGTGAATTGATCTTTGGTATCCCAAGCAACATCAATGTCCTCAAGGTTTAACAACAATATATGAGATTGAATAAAGGACGTATTGAACATAATCCTGAACATTATCTCCTCAGCTTCTAGATCCTCATCCATGTTTATGCACTCTAACACTAGATCCCCTTGAACACAGCAACGAACATTTAATTTTACTGGTGCATTGTCTGCCTACAACAAAGAATTAACAACTTTAAAATTAGAGAAAAAAAATTCACAAAATAAAATCAATTTACATATTACCTGTTTAAAATATCGAACATGCTTCTTGGTCCTTGGTGTTGAGAAAAGAATCTTTGAACTTTTATCAGCTGGGAAAAGAGGGTCTTGGCCATATATACGAACTATTGGTCTACATCCCCCTTCTCCATCAAAATTTGGAACTACTCTAAGAATTAAGCAATCTAGAGTAAAAGGTATATCTTGTAAAGACCATTCCGGTTCATTGATCATTCTGGATATATATTGGAGATATCTAACATGAGAAGATTGTGGATTCAATGGAGTCAACACCTGAAGAAGCTCCTTGGAACCTTGCTTGTACATCATTTCCAGAGTCCTCTGTTCACCGGTGTATTGCTTTCTATAAAGCAAAAGACCAGCGAGCATAAATGCAAGCATTGGCCATCCACCTTTCTCACAATGCATTAGCAAGACATTTTGTTGCATATCAATTGTAAGCCAACTCTCACACAATCTCAACAAATGACTAATAATCTCCAAAGGAAGTAATGGACAACCTTCATATTCACGAGGGTAGTTCCTAACGGTAATGTCATGTTGCATTAAGATCCCAGAAATCTGGCTCTTGCCTTCACCTTCTAAGTTTATTACCAAGAATGAACCTTCTGGAAAGTATTCATGAAGTTGGACAACGATACCATCCATATAATTATTGTACTCACGTTCTTCCATGATATCCGAAGAAAAGCAACAGTCGAATACTTGAACCACAAATAGCCAAAAGGAAATATATCAAATTTCACAAATTCATAATTAGATTATTTGTATTATTTTCTACATAATTCATAAAGAAGATAAAAGTATGAAAAGTTTAAGGATAACAAAGAATATAAAACATGGATAAAAAATCTAGCTCATCCATGATTCCTCTATAAAAGTGTAAGAAAGATCACAATTTCACATTACAACCAAAAAGAGTATGTAACCATAATAGATTGAATAAGTACTTTGTAAAAAGGTTCAAAGTAAAATAAATTCATGTTATTTCATTTCGCTTAGCAAGTTTCACCAAGCTCCCAACTATGCAACATGATTTAGCGAAAAATATATAAAAAGAACACATTTTTTTTTTAAAAAAATGTTAAAGTGATTACATACAAGAATGCATATCCAGAAATCAAGATGGTAAGTTTATTAACATTATAAAAATAATAAATTTTGAAAGAATAAAATAAGATTTTCTTGTACAATTTCTTCCAAGTTTCTATCTTAACAAGATAATGACGAAGAGAAACCAATTAAAACCAAAATTCACCAATATGCCAATGATAAGCACCTATAAACCAAGATTTTCTCCAATAATTAGGGCAAATCCAAAAGAACATTACAATTGTCGCTTTGTGAGATCAAGAAAATTTGGGTGGCAAAAGACAATACCGTAAACCCTCTCTGTAATTTCGAGGAGCCGATCTGGCGGTTTCTTATAGAAAAGCCTCCTGAAGAGCGCCATCCGCTGGCGCCGCCACCGGCGGCGTTCACCGTAGTCGCCTCCAGGTCCAAACTCAAATCCCTCGCTAGGCTACGTCCAAATCAAGCATGCACTCCTAATATTGAAATGAAGCCAACAAAGCCACCAAATAACAATTCTATTGATGCAACAGATTTGGGGGAAGTTTCTCCCTGAGCCTTTAGCAACCTCTCTAGGGTCTTAGTATCTCCATTGAATATGGAGAAGCTCGCCAATGGAGATGGCTATGTTTTTCTTCATCATATGTTCTTCTGGTTTCTTTGTTTCAATTTTGGAGAGAGAAAAAAAAGAGAGAAAGGAAAGAGGAGAGACAATGAGACAAGGCATGGAAAAAAGAAGAGCTCAAACGTGGCCATCTCCTGAACCATAAGCTATTTATGAACCTACGTAAACTTTGAAAATATTCATTTACCTTTGCTAGTTTATTCTAATATTTTCATTTTGCACCATCCTTTCTAATTAACTTTATGTTTGTTCATTCAACTACAATATTTACACTTTTATTAATATTTAAAAATTAAAATTGAGACAAGAACAACTTGAAATTGTATCCCTCTTATGTTTAAGCTTTTTGTTCATTTTTAGAAATAAAAGATGATAGAATAAAACAAAGTAAAACGTTTGCATGAAAATGATTGGCAAGTAAAGTGCAAAAGTTTGAATAGATTAGTAAAGGTAAAATGATATTTCAAATTTAGGGGCTAGTGAAAAAGTAGTTCATAGTTTAGGAAGAGTTGAAAAAGAAAATCCTCTTCTAGGAGGATAGGAAACACTATGTTTATATGATTTTAAAATTAAAAGATGCCAAATCCTCGAGAAAAAAATTAAATAAAAACACATGTAGATCATTTTTTTATAGGAAAAGATGGTTTGCGTAAATGTTTTTATATGATTGATGCTCACACGAAATAATTAATCTATAATACCAACAAGATAAATATGCATATACAAACACAAACAGAAATAGAAGAATATATTATGTTCAATGAAATCATTTTTCTCCAAATTTATTTTGTCACAATTTATTTTTAATGAAACAAGTCTAGCATGAGTGATGCATCATTTTTTGAAATTATAATAATTTCATTTTCAAGACCAAAGATTTTAAAAGTTAGATGTTTTAGTGTATTCATTCTTTTAGACTGAAAAATCATTGAGTCACTTCAAAAGTATTAAGTTGTTTATGTTTTTGGGGTCAAAGGGTTGTAGCAGCCCCTGTAGCATTATTAAATCAGTTACAAAATCAGTGAATGTTTTTAGTTTATTTCTTATGATAAGGTTAGACTTTTGATATTATGGATAAGAAAAATACATAAGATCATTCCATACCCTTAAACAAATATGATATTGTTCACCCATGCAAACTATTTCGTTCCATATTCTTATAAACAAATGTTGTGTTTCTTATCGATTTGTCATTTAAAGTAAGCCGAGAGAGAACATACATAGTCTTTAATGTGTTCAATTGACCCCACTAAATGCTAATTTTATATCTATCATGTACCTTATAGTTAATATCATATCTTAATATTACTAAACTACATCATGACAGTTTGACCTATTTAATACTTCTTCAAACAAAATTATATACAATACCTTTGATTACCAATAATTCTCGGTTCACATTTTCCCAATTGATGCCATGATGGACCCTTTGCTCTACCCTTTCTTCAATTTTTTATTACTCTTGCCCCTTCAATTTTTATTACCCATGCTAATTTTATTCAATTTTAAATGCCTTTGGTATGATCTAGAGCATATTAAACCTGTTCAAATTGATGAAGAGTTTAAAAGCGTCAATATTGGTAAGTATTGGTATGAAAGTGACCCATACATACTTGCTGTACAAGCAAATAAAGTTTTCTATGTTCATGACACAAAACTAAGAGGAGACTGGAGAATCGTGCAAAAAACACATCATAGACACTTATATGATCTCGCATTGTTGCATGTATTTCATGAAGATGATGAAAGACAACTAGAAAATGACCCTTATCAAGAGGAGGAGTGCAAAAATGTGACAGTAGAAATTGATAACTCTGAGATTGGGCTTTTGAATCGCCAAGACATTGATCCTGAGGTGATTGATAGAATAAATGACGTGCAAACTCTTTATATGATCTCGCATTGTTGCATGTATTTCATGAAGATGATGAAAGACAACTAGAAAATGACCCTTATCAAGAGGAGGAGTGCAAAAATGTGACAGTAGAAATTGATAACTCTGAGATTGGGCTTTTGAATCGCCAAGACATTGATCCTGAGGTGATTGATAGAATAAATGACGTGCAAACTCATTCCATTGATGACGTTATTTGTGAATCTGAAGATGAATCATCTAATGATGATGATGAATTTGGCATTGATATGGAATTATCAAATAGTGAAAACGAATATGTATGACATTGTTTTTAAATAATTTTAAAGGTACGAACAAATATGTGACATCAGTTTGCTTGTAGATTTTATTTCCCTGCATATAGTTTAACTTGTTTCATTACTAATAATGTTAATTGTATTGTAAATTACTGTGGTTGTTTACTAGGATGGCTCCTGGAAGATCTAGTCTCACATACCCTCCTCCTTCAGTCTCTTTGGTCCCTAATATTGCATCTTCATCAGTATCGGTGCCTCCATCTGTTGCTCCTAGTACCTCTACTGAAGGTTCCAGTAAGTATTAGTAGTTACTAATAACCTAAAAGCATAAGGTATTTTTTCAATCTTTTCATGGAAATAAATGCATATTTTTATTATTTTGTGTGCTTTATTTTTCAATGTAAACTATTGTTTTGCTTTATTGATGTCATTTAATGTTTAAATTCATAGCATGCACACAGATTCGAAAGAATGTTCGGGGAAAAAGTCGAGGAATTGCACTAAACAAGAAATATCGACAAGAAGGTAAGGTAAAAATTCATATACCAGAAGGAATGAATCGACCAGTGGGTGCCAATTGCGAAATGTTGTCAAGAGAAATAAGTAACATTGTAAAGCAATGTGCACCCCTAAAGGTAAAAGGATGGACAGAAATAAGTAATGCCGATAAATCCATCATATTTAATCGAGTGAAGGTATTTTCAACACTTATCTAACAAGTGTATTAGTATATACATAAATTTTATCTCATAGAAATTCTTTTGTAGGAAAAACTCGATTTGCAATGGGAATTGCCTTATGTTGTGAGGTGCGTTAATGAAATTGCACAAGATCGTTACAAGAATTTTCGATTTAATCTACATCAAGCATATAAACAAGATGGAGGTGGAGAAGCATCACGAGTAGCCATACTGCAAGATCTTGAAGGTAGAATAGAGGATTGAAATTGGTTGTGTGACTATTTTGTAAGCGAAAAATTTCAAGTAAGTAAATTTATATGCTTGACTTATCTTTTCAAATTGCTGGTTTCCAAAATTCCAGAATATACCTGCACACCAGAATTATAGTTTAGAATATATGCAACTTTAAATTGATGCTTAATTCTTCTTTCATTAAATCTCATATTCTAATGTGAAAAATATTTTTCATTTGTGTATTTCCTTATAATTTACCAGGTACGAACGAAGGCGGGTACTCAAAATAGAAAAAAAGTAAAATTTGTTCACACGAGAGGTAGCCAAACTTTCGTGGCAGCACAAGAACAATTGGTAATTTTGCTTGACAATTTCATGTATTCATAAAAGAATATATTGATAACATCATTTCTTATTTGTTTCATAAATGTAGAAATGTGATCGCATTGAACTTTACAAACACGCATATCATGGAAAAAATGGATGGGTACATGAGGAGGCCAAAACTAACTATGTGAGCTAGAAATATCATAAGTCACATTATTTTTATCATTTATTTTTTTATAATAGTTTGATGGTATTATTTTTGTTTTTTATTATTGTAGGAAAAGATGATATCTCTTCAAATGGAGAGCAACGTTGAGGGAGGACCTTTAACTGATGACAATGAAATATGTGCTCAAGTTCTGGGCACAAGATCTGGTTATGTTCTTGGATATGGGCGAGGTCCTAAACCCCCTCGACGTGAAGGGATTGTGGCGGAGAGATACTCTCGATTGGAGGAGGTGCTAGTTTCAACAAAAGAAGAATTAGAGACAACTAAGAATGAGTTAGCTAACACTAAAGATCTTGTAGCATCTCAAGATAAGAAGCTAGCACTTCAAGATAAGAAGCTAGCACTTCAAGATAAGAAGATCGAGTGGCTCATTGAGAATTTAATGAAGGGACAACGACCTCCAGTTGATATTGAAGAAAGTGTTTCTTGTGAGTATTGATAAGTTTGCAATTATTACATGATGCATGTTAACAACCAATTTTTTTCTTGAGAAACCATGATTACTATAGCAAACTAGTTCAACATTAATTTAGAATTCCAATCATAGCCTAAACTCTGCGAGATGAGGTATCATCATCAAGATAAAGAACAACAACAAGGATTGTACAGGTCACTTGTTGCTCTTTATTTAGCTTCAGGTGGCACTGGATGGTGCACATAATGCTCCATAAAATGTGGGCCTCATATACAATTAATTGGTTGCTGGAGATGGGCATCTGTCCATTTATCCATTTATCCTTCAACATGCAACTTTTTTTTCTCTTTCCTGACCATATATCTGATGCAGCACCACCAACACATCATATGAGCATTAATTGTCTAATTTTTTTTACCACCATCACAATTTGGTGTACATTTATCCAAAATAGTTAAGAATCAACAATTTACAAAAGATTTCATTGCATCCAAAAGAAGAAGAGAAAAAATAAATCATGGAATACTCTTTGGCCTCTTGCTATGAATTAATATCTTTGTCTAGCATAATATTTTTGCAAACTTAAGGAAGAACTGGAACAATTTATTTGTGTAGAATTGGTATTTGCAAAATCTTGGACATCACTTGTTATGATTTCTGCATTAATAAGAATTTATGATTGGTCTTCAATCCAGCTCCATGATTTTATCACAGTCTAAGGTTTGATTTAATGGAATCAATTGTTGAGCTGGATTATTATGATATAATGTTTTGACAGAGATTGAGTATCCACCCAAAATTATGGACATATAAACATATGATTAGATAATGATTCACACAACCCACCCAAAATTTCTTGAATTTAATTATTAAAATTTTGTTCATTAAACATACTGGTTAATAAAATCTTCATCATCATATCAGTGTACATCTCAAAAACATCTTTGATATTTTGCACAATAGTAATTCTTCAATTCAATTGATGCTTTCAAGTTAATGTTTTTCTTATGTTATATACTACAAGTTTTTTGCATTCTTTTGTAATTTCAAAAACTGGTATATTTTGATTTTGTAATTTCAGGTGCAAATGAAAGCGAGCAATAACAGCGAGACACGATTTATTCGTTGTTGTATTTCACACTTCTTCTCTTTTCATATAGACTTGAATGATTCCAAATTTAGAAAACTCAAGTTTGCTGAAAGACAATGATAACCATAAGGTAATAGTTGCTTAAGATGTAGTTCTTTTTTATTTTAATATTATCATTATTATTAATTTCTAATGATGTTTATTTTCTATCATTTTGAAGGAAAGATATTAGATCTTTTGCAACTTAAGAGAACAATCTCCAACGGACTTGACAAATGACATATGGAGAAAAGTTACGATGGGGCCAATTGGCACTTGTATCTTTTTTACAAATTGTTGATTTGGATGTGATATTATTTGAATATGTAAAACTATAGATTTACGATGAGGTTAACTGTCAATTTTATAAATTGTTGAGTTGGATGTGATCTTATTTGAATTTGTAAAACTATATATTTGTGAGATTATTTGGATAAGATGTGCTTCAAGTTGTAGTTAATATTTTCCTAATCTTTGTTGTTGAGAATTAACCTTTAGCACTAGTTAATTNGCATCTAATTTAAAAAGATGACAAATAAAAATTAATGTGTTGTTTGCCTTCATTGTCGTTGTGGTTGTTCTATTGATCACAAAAGAAAGAAGTTTAGGGACCAATACTTTTCCATTGGTCACAAAAGAATGATCATTTAGTGAGCAGCACATTGTTCCATAAGGTGTACTTTTAATTTGTTGAGTAACATGTTTAGTCTTTAAAGGTCTATACCTATACAAACGTACAACTTTAGTCCCTAAAGTTGTATATTTGAATAGACCAATATGTTTAGTCCATATAAATTGTATACTTCTACTCATCGTCAATTTTGGTCCACAAAAGTTTATTATAGGGACCAATACATTTAGTCTCTAAAAGTGTATCGGTAGCAATTATAAATACCAAAATTTACTAATAAATGAATTGTAATATATATTACACACACATATACATATATATATATATATATATATATATATATATATATATACACACACACCTTTAGTTACCATATCTCTTGGTCCTAAAAGCATATCATTGGAGATTAGATATTAATTCTAAAATCATATAATTAGGGACCAAATCTCTTAGTAGCTAAATGAATATATTAGAAACCAAACCTCAGTCTTTAAAAGCATATTATAAGAGATCAAACATCTTAGTCCCTATAAGTATATTATTAGAGACCAATGCTTTGATTGTCATTGCTATGTATTTTGATGGTTAAAAGTACTTCAAATGATGATCAAAAGTAATTATTACAGACTAAAAATATTTTAAATTGTGACCAATTCATTAGTCGCTAAAAGACTACAATTTTGGAGACCAAGCACAAAAAATTGGTCACCAAAGACTTTTAATGACCACCTTGCATGGGACCAAATTTATTTTGGTCGTTAGAAGTAATAGGGACTAAAACTTAGTTTTTTGCGACCAATCGGTTTGGTCACTAAAACAGTTATTTGTTGTAGTGTTCGAAGTTGACTTATCTTTTTTCTATGAAAAAATAAATAAAAAATAGGCATTAGATCATAAAATTTTAATGCAACAGAAAATTATGTGAAGTTTATTTTTTTAATTTCCATTATTATATCTCATGATTATTTAATGTATATATTGTATTTAGAAATTTATAATTATTACTGCATATTTACTATCTAATATATAGATATGATAATTTTATGATTTTATTATCTTTACCTTATTGATTTTTTTCTTATTTCTTGGATAATTAAATTGAAATCCTAAATTTTAAATAGACGAAATAAATGCTATCATATTTGATTTTAGATGTCATAGTTAGTAAGTAAAATTACAATGATCCATGCGCTTAAAATGAATTTAATTTAAATGGGTCATAATTTTACTTAAATTATTATTTTATTTACTTTTGTTAATATTTTCAATATTTTTTATATTTTATTGTTTAAAATTAATTATAAGTTATGGTTTGCATCCACTAGCTCTAGGGGCCTAGGTTTTTCCCTTGAAGTAAGTGTTGATTGTTAATTATCTATCATTATGTTGCTCCCAAGGAAAGACATAATAAAAGAGTTAAATGGGGTGCATGGCACTTTGCAGTGCATCTTAGTTGTACATAAAATTAATGGTCGAATTTAGCTTTCCTTCACTTTAATAGAACCAAATCTGGCCATTGATTTAAAATTAATGGCCAAGATCATGTGTTACATGGTGTGTAGTGCAAAGTACTATGCACCACCATTTTTCCCATAATATAAATAAAGAATATCAGGAACAAGGTTGTAGCCTAATAGCTCACGCCTCAACTCATGGATCAAGATGTCTACAACAATAATCTCATCGGGCACTTATGAACCCATTTGTTTATATACTTTTTTTATTGTACTAGGCCCATGTACCTCCTTTGAGTCTGAAAAAAATGTAATAGGACTTATCATGAAGTATTAATTATTTTTGTCAAACTACATATGATGCAAGGAAAAAGAACATTCATCTTCTATTCCCTTTTGTATGTGCATCTCTTTTACGTGTTATATCAACCAAAGAAAAGAAGAAAGGTTCATGAGAAAAAAACAAGAAAAAAATGAATTCAAAGGTTTGTCCTTCCCATATTTTACTTTCTAAAATTATAAAATACAAGTAGATATTAAGTTAACGTTATTAGCCATTCAAACTTACAAAATAATCAATACAACTATTAATAGAAAAAGGACAAATATGTTGAATACCTATTGAAAATTTTGCTAAAAAATTCTACATGAATTATTTAGGGAAATATTATTATGGCTACGATAGTAGAAACCTTTAAATATACACTATTACAGTAAACACTTATTTAACAATTGGAATCAACCATTTTTAATATTTAGCAACGACTAGAAAATGTTTGCATGGATGTGGTCTTAATAATCAAACATTTCCATTAGCTATCTATAAACTTGAAATATAAGAAAAAAGCATGGGACATATTAGAATTTCATGTAAAAAATCATATATTATCATGATTTCTATCTTTTGATTTTACATCACAAAATACTTAAAAATGTGAACTCATAGTATGTAATGTGTTTTTTGAGAAGTAGATAAACAAGTTGCTTGAAATGCATACCTTAAATAGAGTTTAGAAAGAAGCTAACAAATATGTAGTGTAGCATTATCAATCACATAATCAATCAGTATGTAAAGTTAACCAACCCATGAGTGGATTTATTGGGTCTTGATTCCTCTTGTATAGGTCAAGGATTTGAGCCTTAAGTGGGATGTAGTTTATTTTTTATACTAAGCCAACGACCTCCCTAGTAATCAAATACACAATACAAGATTTCTACCCAAAGAATAAATAAAGCTCGTAGCGAAAAAAAATGTTCATACATATTAATATATTATAAAGGACAAATTTGTTCTTCACTTATATAGATGTAACAGTCACAATTAGGTATTTTTCCATCAAATCTATAGTTTTTATTTGTGTTAACATCAATAACTAGAAGTGTATTGGCATTTGCCTGATAAAGCTAGAAGGAGAAGTACAAATGGTTAAACCTATGTAGATAGTTTAGCATTTGGGTTTTCAATCCATCTTTAATAGATGCAAATCAGTACTCCTCCACTTTGGAGTTTGACTTAGCAAGCTGAAATAACCAATTGTAGGTCATCAATCCATCTTTAATTGATGCAAATCAATACTCCTAAGAAACCCAAGATCCATGTTGTAAAACCTATACACATACGTTATAAAAAAATGTCATGACAACAATCAACATTACTAATGAACAAAAAATGTTGGTATTGCTTAAAAAATTACCAGTATAACTTATTATTTTACTTGAATATTTGAAAGAATTAGTACTATATCTTTTATGCTAACATACATGTTAGTAGTTTATATAACTTTAAAAATCCTTGCAATTGACATACTTATGTTAATAATTTTATAATTTTGGTATATATATATATATATATATATATATAGCACACACACATATACATACATATAAATACACACACACACACACATATATATATATAGCACACACACATATACATACATATAAATATACACACACACACATACATATATATATATATATATATATATATATATATATATATATATATATACATATATGTATGTATATAT
>LTAE01002488.1:11131-45447 GCA_001647135.1 Pontederia paniculata | reverse complement strand
AAGGAAGTCGAGTCCCCGTTTGTGTTTGGCAACGAACACCCGCGATGCCTGCACCATCTCGTTCGCCTCTTCAAGTGGGTCGTGAACGTACCGTGCGATGGTCGAGATGCGGCCAGCACTTACGGTGCCGAAGCTGCCCTGGCGAGCGACGGCGTTGGTGGATGTTGAGTGAGCAGCCGTGAGAAATCCACTGTAGCAGCCGTGAAGAAGAAGTGTTGGTGCCACTTTTATACAACTCCCAGGACACGTGTCAGTCATCCAACAATTGATCAGTTTTTTTTATTTATTTTCCTGACATGCAAAACAACCACTTTAACCTATTAATTTCACGAATTTACGACTCCTGCCACTAGGCTTATAAATTGAAATTGGGCTGGGCTTACAAATTAACATTAAATTCTAGATACTTAAGAAAAAATTACAACTAGTAGTCATAATACCGATCGATTTGATATAAAAAAAAAAGCAAAATGTCTAATAAAGCATAAATAAACACATATGTCTAGGAGGGTCACACATAGGTAATTCTTCCTTCAAGTCATCACTATCCTTTCAAGGCAAATTTATTAACATCGACATCCTACCTAAGATCGAAAAAGATGATAAGAATAAAAGTTATTAGATTAAATCAAGGATCATAAGATCTTAAGTGTGTGTGTATATATACATATATCCAATATTTTGTTAAATATATCTTAATATTTTCTACGTTTGTTATTATTTTTTGTCTCTTTAATAATTTTAGACCAAGCTTGTTGAACTCTAGTGTTTAAGTAGAATCATTTTTTTACTCATAAAATCGTATCGTAAAGTCAGAGAGTTTATGTACTTAAAAAATATATGTATGAAATAAGTAATATGCTATAATCATCAAATTTATTTTTTGTTAGACATAAAAAAAATGTATAAGCATCATTATTTTGATTCATTGATTGTTTTCCTTTTGAACTTTATTCTTAAGACTAATTTTAAATAATTAAAAAATTAAAATAATTATTTCATATAAAATGAGAAGGTGATAGACTCGTGTAAATTCGTAAAGAATCGTATGAATTTCATGACGAGAATCTTATAATTTATCCCTATAAGATTGTACACCAATTTGATTCATTTTACTTACCTAAACTCGTAAACTTAAATTCTAAACTCGAAAATTTGATAAGCTTGCTTTATATGCTTAAAAACAAAGTTCTATAAATATAATGTAAATATATTATTACTATAATATACATTTTCTAAAATATATATATATATATGTGTGTGTGTGTGTGTTTGTGTGTGTTTGCCTATTGAAAATGACATATCTAATCATTTTTAGCATTTTTAAATAATTTTAACATCTATTATTTTCATTTTTTATGTTTTATTTTTTTAAAATATAATGTAATATATTATCATTATAATATTTGTTTCTTTAAAAAAAATATGCAAAAAAAAAATTTAAACTAACATAAAAGATCTTATGAGATTATACGAATTCAATCATTTTATTAATATTAAGATCATCCACCCTTGATATAATCATAAGATGCAATCTTACTACCATACTTTCATATACCAACGACGTAATACTAATACTATCAAATTTCATACTACCATACTTTCATATACCAACGACGTAATACTAATACTATCAAATTTCATAATGCAAATGCTATAAGTTCAATTTCTAACATGCAAAAGACTAACTAATCCCATTTAAGACAGATAACTTAAAATCCAATTTGATCTTGATACCAGAATTTAACTAGCTAGGCAGGAACAACCCAATAAGATCGTTTTTTTGGCAATATTTGGTTAGATATAATTTAGAAGTAGAGTTACATAAAAGTAGAGTTTCTTGTCAGAATAAAATTAGGAAAAGAACATGTTTGTGTCCACTATTAGTTAAGGTACACACGCCCAGCTCGGGATTACATGAACCTGCTCAGAGTCGCGGCCAATACAGTTTCTTTTTGAAGAGAGGAAAGGATGACTACAAGTTTGGTAGTCTCCCGTTTGTAACTGTAATTACATCAGATCTAAACACTCAGAAATTTGGTGTACATGTCATGAATACTCGGTACTGTCAAAATTGACCGCTCGTCTGAGGCTTCTAATAATGATGTGGAAGTCGTTAACAACAGATCAGTAGCCGTGCTGCCATATGTGGTGCGCTGGCTGTGACTGCAGGGTCTGAGAGCGGTTCAAATTTCCTTCGTTGGGATTTTGCTGATTCTCGGCCAAGGATCCTGGATGTGAGTGATAGAAGTTTGGGTACCCTGAAGCACCAAACTGAGAAGGCTGCTGGTTGTGACGAAATTCAGCTTGCTGACTTTGTCCCTGGTAGTTGTAAAAGGCGCTTGCCGGAACACTTGAAACTGTTCTTGAGCCAGCACTGTTGGCCCACATCGTGGCATTCTCATTCTAACAGAGGAGGGCAAAACATCAATCAAGGACAGCTATTTCCTAAACTAGTAAATTCTACCAGATGAAAAGCAGATACTACCTGCTGAAGAGGCAGGTATTGACTAGCTTCCTTGTACTGCAAGCCTAAAGCTTCATCAAATGCGATTGTAGCTGTAGAAGAGGCGGCATTTGGATCCATAGAGAAGTTCCCAGGAATATTAGCAGAATTTGCAAAATCTCCATATGCAGGGGCCAAAGCAGAAGATTGAGATAAGCTGGTTGCAGAAATATTGCCTCTATACTGAGGTAGAGAATACTTTAAGGCAGAACCAGAAATTGGGGCTGGAGATTGATGGAAAGGACCATTCCCAGCATAGGCTTGTTGATACGCTGCAGATGGCAAGTAAGTGTAGCTCTGATGCAGAAAAGGGTAGCTCATCATATTGGCGAAGTGGCCTAATGGAAGAGCAGGTTGAGAATAAAGGTGTGCAGCAAGCTGCTGAGGAAGTGCAGGGGCTGTGGGAATGTTTGCACCAACGGTTTGTGGACTTGATTGGGCATTGGAGAATACGCCTGGCTTGACCGCCTGTAAGAAAGCTTACTGGGTTCAGAACAAGCATAATCAAAAGAACTTTGTATTAATAGATTAACATAGAAATGTCAACAGTCAGGTCAACCAGGGCAATTTGCTTGATGATCGAACCATTGAACTAAAAGTTTGGACATTTTTAGCGAGTCGATTGTATTTCACAGCATAATATTAATTGCAATCATAAGAGAGGAGCAGAGGCAACATAACATAAGCTGGAGTAGACAAATTCAGACAGCAGGAAAAGTATGCAGTACATAGGGGCAATAAGATAGACAGGCTTCACATCACCAAGTGGCAATCTAGACATGATTATTTGCATAAAAGCACTTCGAATACAACTATGATCAACTAAAGATGTTGATAGTACCTCCAGTGGGGAAACAGAACCACTAAGAGATGGGGCTGCTGAGCTATACTTCGTAGGAATTGACTGCGTTGTTAGCAAGTGAGTGAATGGGATATCAAAATCTCGAAGTGATGGTGTATTTGGTGATAACAAGCTGCTCTGTTGAGTATTTGGTTGCTGCACGGGTTAAGAAAACTTAATTACGAAGGACGACTAGTCCAGATAATAGGCTGTTCTGAAGTATGGACACTTAACAGATAACATTAACAATTCTCATACAATAATTTGATGTGATTCTAGAAAATTGAAATCAGTACATGCAATAATGTGAACATCAAGTTTACCATTGAGTTTGAGAAAGGAGAAAGATTTTGTATTTGCCCATTCCCCTGTGGATAAGAGTAAGTTGTTGCATTAGACTGCACAGTGTCTGAAAAGGCATAGCTGTCAGATGGAAGCTTGTACTGAAGACCATGTGTCGAATCCAATGTGTCATTCCTCGACACTTCAGTATGCGACAATGAAGGTGTGTCAATGTTCTCTGTGGTATCAACTGTTATCAAAGCTACACCCTCACTTGGCATAGGTTTCATATGCTCACCAACGTAGTACTCAGTTCTGTCATGAAAACTAAATTCAATGACTGAGATTGAAAATATTGAAGGAAAAGAAAACAGATATACTACCTAATATTAGTCTGATCAACTGGAGATGCATTATCTGTAATTGGACTCGACTCCACGTTACTTTTAAGTGACTTTGATGCAAAAGATCCAGAAAATGCACCAGAACCAAAACTCCCAAAACTCAGTTGTGCACAATCTGCATTGGTGACCTGCAAATGATCAGGAATTATGACTGCAGGATTGGACTCCACAACTCTTGTGTTTGTCTCATCATGTAAATCTAGTTGCTGAAAGTTTACAGTTGCCGTAGAAATTTCCACATTAACATCCTCAACTGAAAATATCCACATGGCCAAGAAAGCCACAAATGTTAGTGAGTCAAAAGAATATGATTGTCTTCCACAAAAATATGATCAAATTCAAGTGCTCAATGATCCAAAAAGCTTTATTGCACAAAGAAAATTGGGAACTAAACTGACAAATGGCATTCAAATAAAATAAGATAAGTTCCCTAGAATTCCTCTATGTATTATATATCTATGGATAACATAACATTCTCAAAAACTATGGATAACAGAAAGAACAATATGTTTTGGAGAATGGAGGTGAATATTTCCCCTTCATTCCCTTCTCTACTAAAATTACCTATCCAAACAAGGGGAAATTTTTCTTCCCCTTCTTTGCCCTTTATCCAAACAGGGCGACAAAATAATAATTTTGAAATTGAGCACAAATGCAAAGCATTGCCAAAACAAGTTGAAGATTAGAAAGTGAAAGCCAAATTTATGGACAAAGATGTACACTTGCAGATTAAGCTAGACGACAAGCTCATTTACTATCTACTAAGGAAATACAATGTTGAATCCCAATGTACAGATAACACAAATATATGGGTAAAGAAGTAGATTCAATTATCAAAATAAACAAAGAGCTAATAAACTATATAACAAAAGTTTAATTAGCTATACCAAAGACTTAAGAGTTGAGTCACTGGGTATCACAATACACTTTATAGAAGTTTATATACTCAGGAAAATATTGACAGTTATAATCTTCTTAGGTTAAATTACTTTATCAAATGTAAAATTATAAGAACATGATGAATAAAAAGATGAAACTGTTTCACTGAAAAAGGTGGTCAAACCAATGATATATCGGCATACCTTCATGATGTTCAAATACATGACCCTGAGAATGGTGTAGGTCATCATTCAGGGAAGCATCTACAGAGTTTTCGAATTGGGTCTGCTGCCCAGATAAAGAAACAAGTTTAGACTCTGTCGATAGCAATGTTCCATTGAAATTCTCTTCCAATAGTTGAATCTCCTCTACATGAGGATTTGAATGAAAGTTAACTCCAACAACCTTGTCAGGCAACACTGATCCCGATGGACAAGAGGCGTCTGACATTTCTTGCATTTTTGACATTGTCGGTGTCTCATCAACTTTCGACCATCCATCATGAGCAACAAGCTGATCTTCAGCAATTCCAATCTCAAGAGTGATCTCTGGAATCTGCGAAACAGGCTCCTGAGAATAGTGCAATTTATTCTCTGATTCCAGTGGGGGTTGTTTCTCACTGTTGTGTGGTATATTTGTGATGGCTGCACTTTGTGCCATATATGGCCAGTCAGTTGCCATAGAAGACAGATTAGAAGGCTTCGCTTGAGGTCTACCCATCTTGACAATATCAGCCATAGAAATATGTCCTGGCTTTCCTAGCCAGTTACTCTGGAAGCCGGGTGATGGTTGTGAGGGGACAGAATATTCATCAGCATGACTTGCTGCCTGCGTTGTAGTTCCCACAGGAGCAGAACTGCATCAAATATGAGTATTTCAGATCACACACAAAAAGAAAAATGCTAGCAGCAAATGTTACATGAGCTACCATTAGATTAGAACAGATGATGTAGTATTTACCAGATCAACAATGTGCCAATTTCAGGATGACAAATGAGCAGCAACTTTCTTAAAGGCATAGGATAATGAAATCATGTTATATAAGATTAGCACATGTGGGAGCTAAAATATCAGAGTTGAGTTCATTAAAAAATATGTCTACCAAATTCCTTTTTTTGTTTTGGTCCAATTTCACAATCTTAAAGTTGCTAAAGACTAGCTTGCCATGCATAATGGAACTAATAAATCTTAAATCGATTTAACTTGATTTGGATGAAGTTATGGGAAAAAAAATAGAGATTATTGTCTCTTTTTTTTTTTGCATGAGAAATGGCAAAACTTAGATTGCTAGAGACACAAATTGTCAATTTTTTTCCTCTTCGAAAAAGCAACACAATATTGATAAAAGGGCTAAAATGGAGAAACTAATATTGGAAATAAATCATGAAGTGTGTCAATTATTTACTTAAACATAGCACTCAAATAGCTTTGGTACTCTTGCAACCTAAAAGTCATATATACTTCTGTGATAATCCTCTTCGATACAACTTTTCTTCGAAAATGGTTTGAAGTATGCACAATGTTCTAAGACTGGAATCACCTTGGGTTTTAAGAGAACATTACAATAATCCATAAACTCGCCATGTGCATTGTCGTATTGACTTTGACTCAAAACAACAAAAGCAAAGAGTTTCTTTTAGTTAAAGTACATAGCTATGTAGAACTTTAAAACATACACAATGAGGGAAGATATTTTTCATCTCTAGCATGCATTTCGTTTTTCTGTTCTTTTCCTTTGAACGGATACATTCTTTGTTTTGCAAAGCCAAGCTTTCTGTAAATCAATTGGCAATGGATATGACACTTCTGCTAAGAACCGGCAACAGATTAGTACTAATTTAGAAACCCTGAAAATAACATTCGCCCAAGTGTTTACATGGAACAACAAATATGCAAGAAAAATATAGTCTCTATCTACTTCTCAACATTTATACACAAAGTGAACATACTTTAAGACCAAAGTTTAAACATACTTTAACATAAAAGAACATACAATAATCACCAATCTGAATAACAATTAGGTAAAAATAGTTCAAAATACAAATTATACAAAAGGGGAAAACTATGAGGCAACTTGATGGATGTAGATGGCTTGACTATATATAAATGTAACAAATCATCGATCATGAAGTACAAAAACACAGGTGCATTTACTGTTATACGTCGGTACAAATTCAGATGAAGTTAACAAGGTATTAGAGTTGTTATAGAAGTTATGGAAGCAAATAAGAATCACAAAATAAAGTTGAGTACTCACCTCAGTACTGTTGATCTTCCAGCAAAAGATTCTGACATTGATAAGGTAGGAACAACAGTCGCACCATTTTCCTTTTTGCTACCAAGTTTACTACGACTTCCTCCATAGTCTAGTAAAATACAGAGAAAAGATGGCTTAAAACAAATTGCTAAGATGTAAAAAATATATTGGGTAAACTGCGATTATATATATGAACATACCAATAGAACTAATTTGGGAATAAGTGCTACGTCCCCCACGGTCTGTAGCACTCCTAGACACTCGAGTGAAACTGTAATTCCCTGCTCGAGGCCTGGGGGACTCTGAAGGTTCTTTGATCTAGACCAAGGAAATGGACAATAAGAAAAGATTCTCATGTGGCTAATACAAAATCATTAGCACAGCAGGAATAGAGTACTACATGTGTACAGAAGGAAAGGGTGTTACCAACAACCAAAGACAATTTGCAAAAGCTTAATCAGTGGTTACCAAGAAGAGAAATCTAATTCAAAAAAAATTGTCTCAAAGAAATGAAGAAATAAATAAATCTTGCAAATAGTTGTCAACTACATACATATCCAAAATATTTTATTGAGAACGTACATATCCAAATTATAACTTATTAACTTGAATATTCACATAAAAAAAGTAAAACTTGAATATCCAGTACAAACAATGAGAGGATTGGCCAACATGTAAACTAATGTATTAAAGATAAAAACTCAAATTTGCTTGTTGCAGATCCAAGAATGTTGCATAAACTAGAACGATAATAGCTAGAAAACTAAAGATAATAGAGAAAAGAGAAAAAAGCAACGGTGGTATCAAAACATTATGAACTGAAAAGATGTAGATAACTAAATACGACATTAAGAAAGATCAGATTGGTAATATGTAGCGTAATGTCAAGAGAGATTGATCAGCATTATGTTAAAGGTAACATCCCTAACCTCCTTTTTCTTGTCACGCTTACTCTTCACCTCATGAAAAGTGTCTGCAAAGTTGTAAGCGTTAGGTGAGAAAAAAACAGTCGTAAAGCAAAAAATACAAGAAAAAATCACTCTGAAACACATGCTGAATATATTCTGGTCTTTATTATCAGTCTCCTCTTGTGTATAAACATTTAAGACATATTCAGAAAATATGACAGGAATATTTGTTGGATGTCGGCTTTCATCCTCAGATTACTAGCTAGAGTTTCTGGGAATCAAGAAATTATCTGAGAATTAGTTGGCCATCTTTCAGATAAGAAAAGATAAAAGTAGTAAAACAACAGTAACACTTTCTTCACTAGGTTTCTATATCCCCATTTCTGCCAACCCTCATAGGCTTTACTGACTCTTATTGAATCTCTGTGGTAACTATCAAACTTTTTTCCCAGCCTATCCAGAGGAAAATTCAGCAATATATAGATAGAAGTTACTTCCAATAAATTTCTGCATTAGCCCTAACAACTTGGGATATCATTTCCTAAAGAGGATTATCTTCCATATGATGCTACAAACAGTGGACTAGCCAGGGAAAATTAGCAACCTAAATGTCAAGAGAAAGAGAACCAGAAAGTTTTATCCATTAGCAAGAAAACCAATTGCAAACATATAAGAAATCAGATATAGCTATGAAAGAACATCATAATAATTCAGTAATATTGAAATTGGCCTGAACCTTCATACTCTCCCTATGTTATGGGTAATCTAATAGCTAGACAGATGGATTTACATGGCTAATATAGTGAGCACATAATCCTAGAACACAACCAATTGTTTAATACTGAAGTTTTTTAACAAAGTTCCATATTATAGTTCTCAAAAGCTAAAGGAAAATCTACAGGTATTCATCTCCAATATATGATATAAAAAGACAAACTAAGAATAAAATAACTATATTATTCATAATCATTCATCATGAAAATCTATCCACATCATTATAAGACCTCCAACTTGATTCAATGTAAAAATAATAATCTTTGCTGTCCTGAAAGTTGCCAAAATATGATAATTCAGCAACTATACTAACTTCAGGCTTCTGAGAAGGTATGTTAATGTAATTTAAAGATACAATGGATGCTGGAAACCTTCTTCATACTACAGAGAAGGTTCTACAACCAATGAACCATAAAATCAGAATCTTAAAAGGAAAGTAAGGAAAACAAGTATGTCTCCAGAAATATGGAAGGAGAAAATTGTACATATGAACACACACGCGCACGCACGCACGCACACACACAAGGATACAAAAAGCAAGCATCTGAAAAGGAAAAAATGGCATGCAAACAAAACCCAAATAGGCATAGAAAACAAGCAATGAGCAAAAACTTACAAGAAGAATCTACTTAATCATCCCAAAGCTTCACAGACATCGGTTTTTCCATCAAATGATATTTAAGCTTGCAAACAGTGCAGATTGCCTAGTATGGAGGACGCTAACACCCACAGTAAGAAAAACTCGACCTTGCTTTTAGTGTGACGCATATGAGCTAAAGAAAGATAAGCGAACTAATGTACCAGAAAAATGAAGTAAAATATTGCTTAAAAGAAATGAAGTAAAATAATCAAATTTTCTTTCGTGTTCTTTGTTTACAGTCCCAAATTATTAGAAAAATAATGTAACAAGTCGTGCAAACTACAAACGTTGAAACAAGGCACCACATAAGACGTCAAGAGTCGGAGGATAGACATTACATAGAAAACAAATTGATCCTCATCCCAGATCGGAGCACAACAACCGCTACTGAAGGAGCATCACCACCCACTGTATCTTTCATATAAACTCCTATCAAGTAATCAACCTTAAAGGCGGCGCCTTTACGCAAATTTCTGGGATTTCAAGTCATTCCACAACACAAGTAGTGCAAGAGAGCGGGAAAATCCGAACTTCAATACCTTGAGCGAGCAGTCGATTGACGGCTTCATCGGGGTCCATGTCACACTCCCGAAGAACGGCGTAGATCTCGGCCTCCGGGCAGTTGAAGATCTCCTTAAGGCTCTGTACTATCTTCCTCGCCCCCATCGGGATCGGCACCGCCGCCGCCGGCCCCTTGCTTCCTCCTCCGCCGCCGCCGCTCATCCTCACCGGCCTATCCCAACACTCTCCAGGAAGCTCCTTCGCTGCGTGCCTTCCTCCTCTGTCTCTTTCTGGCGATGCTGCTATTCCTCCCCCCTTGGCGGCCAAAACCCTTTTTGTCGACAATATACAACTCCCATGTCTACTTTCTTTTTACTTTTTACAGTAAAACGAGTTTTATACTAAAAGGAGCAATGAGCAGAGTCCATTTTAGTAAGATTTTAAAAATTATTAAAAAAATAATAGATGTCACTGTTAAAATTAATTTTGCTTTTAATATTTTTTTAATATAAACTTAAAAGTAATCACTTCAATTTTTATTCGTTTTTATCATTAGGTTTGCCATCTTCTAACTTTTTAATTATTAACAAGTTATTGGTATTATTAATATAATTTTGAAATCAGAGACAAAGATAATAATTTTAAAGATGAAAATAATCTTATATTTTAAACTATTAATATTTTGAATAAGCATTTCAATAGGTCTCTTCTTTCTGGATGTTTCCCACCAAATGGGAATAATAAGTGAATCTGACCATTCACTCCACCTCTTTATTTCACCAGTGGCTTCTACTAAGTCTTTTAATTGATAAATAAAGCATTATTTTTTCAAAACAATTAGGATAATGACACTTTACCAAAGATAACTAATGATAAGAAGAGGATATTTTTTTGAATTTTAAGTCTTAAATATATTTATATTTTATGATAGCACATCTAATTTCACATAATATTGGAGCTCTAAGTTTAAGCCTCAACTTTTTTCTTAATTGTTCACGTGTTGCTTTTTAACTATATCAAAGTTATTATCGGCTTTAAATGTAAAGATGTTCGTCCCGACGAATTAAACTCTTAGAATTATTGAAAGCATATTTAATTTTATAAAAAATACAATCTTAAAAATTTTACTTTTTTATATTTTTTTCTCTTATAATTTATTTTTAACAAATAAAAACATATATATTTTAGCTATATGTGTATCTATACAGTCGGTATGAAGATTCATGTGCTTCAATTATTTCCTTGTCTTTATACATATATTCATGTCACCTTTGATTTTTATTTCAGCAAAAATATTTTGTAAAGTGATACCATTTTATTACAATAAAAATTAATGGGAAAATATATTTAAGTTTATCAAATTTGTACAACTCTAGAAAAAATATGTTCCTCTTTATATATATATATATATATATTAAACATATTTATTTCAATGTTGAAATTTTTTTATTAAAAAATATATTTTTTAAAATAGTTTCAGCTAGATTTTATCCTAACACTTATTTAAAAAAAAAGTTATTTCCTCTTGCACCATCATCTATAACTTTTTTTTCGCATATACTATAAGTTACAAACTTTAACTCCCGAACCTATAACGATTTGTTATTTGTGGGTCATTTTATTGAATTTCATCAAAGATTTTATTCATGTAATTTTTTATAGTAATACAAATTAGCACTCTTGGGTTTACTTTATTAAAAAATATTAAAAACAAAAAAATATGAAATTAGTATGTAACGACCATCTTTTAATAATTAAGAAAATTGTGCTTATGTTGTAGTTTTTGTTTTTTTAAAATATTTTTTATATTAAAAAAGTAAGTATAAAATGATAGTTTATATTATTAAAAAAATAAGTTAGAATGAAATTTGATTGAAGGATAAGTTCAAAGACTAAAAATTTGCAAACGATAATTTAGAGTTAGATGCAAAAAAAATTATAATTAAGAGAGTGTTAAAGGAATAACCTTAAAAAAATGAATACAACACAATCATCAAAATAAACACAAATATATGGACAACAACAAAATCTTTGAAAACTAAGTCAATTAGGTCTCGATTGTACAATTATCTTTTTGACAAACTTGTTAACCTAAAAGATGTTGTTAACAAATTTGCCGAATGGTATATTGTTAATTAGATAAGCTTGTTACTTTTATTTTTTTTTATTTTTTCACACTTCTTATTTATTTTTTCTATTTTTCTTGTATTTCTTTTTTATGCTTATTTTTTTCTATTTTTCTTGTATTTTCTTTTTTATGGTTATTTTTATATTTTGTCCATTTATCATAGTAGTAATATAAAGATACAACAATAAGACATAACATTAATTTTCCTTCTATTATATTTTTCGCACAATTTCTTCGTTGTCTTCTTGATTTTTATGGTATTTTCCTTACTTTTTCACTTTTCCTTTTTTTGTTCATTTTTCTCCTTTTCTCATTATGAAATAAGTAATGTTTTAAAAAGAGGTTTTATATTCTATTATTAGTGATTTTATTTTAAAAACAACTTTTATTTAATTTATTTATACTAAATAAATAATAACTAGTTAGTAAACTATTGAACAAGTTGAATGACTAATTAACAAACATTGGACAACCAACTTAAAATTATGATTGACATGTTACTCTTTACCTTGAGATAAAGCTAAATAGGATCCAAACTTATTATCATATTGAAAAAGGCAACAAAAAAGATGATTTGCCTACAAATAAGCACCTTGCAATGAATTAAGAAATTGGTGATCATTAATAAAAAGGAGAATAACTGTAAATAATAAATGATAAGAGGTGTAAATGAAGTAGAACCACTATTTTTTAAACCAAACATCAGTTAGAAAACTAAATGGTTTGTGTGTTTACGAAGAAAATAAAAATAACAAAAATATAATATCATGAATCAAACAGGTAAGAAAGCAAATAAAAAATAACAATAATACAATATCAAGGAATCAAAAGATATCAAAGGGGATGTGAAGTGATATTTAGAACTTTAGCAATTAAAATCATTTTTTCACTAGACAAAAAATTTTAGTGGAAGCTAAAAATTAATTATCATAAAACTATATATGGAAGCATGAATTTAAAATCTTCAAGCAATAAAACAATGTAAGAATGCAAATGAATTAGGAATGCAAACTAAAGAGACAATAATTTTTGGATGAGATTTGGTCCAATTCCTTATTCTATATTCTCACTCTAACTTTTAAACACGAATTTAATTAGTTTATTTATTAGAGAACAAGAAAAAATATTATCTAGATGGATGAATATTAACAAGAAAAAAATCTTAATTTCTTTTTTATCTTCCGAGAGAAAAAAAACTTCAGGGTTACTTTAATAACCTCAAAGATGCACTAGCATTCCTTTGCTCCGAATATAACAAGGAAAACTATTTACTATAGAGATATCATATTTTCTCTTCTTCAAGAGTTAACAAATACTTTTTGTCCTAACAAGCTCTCACAATCATATTTATTATGATCAAGAGGCAATACACAATCTCTTATTACAAAGAACTTTCATAAAAAAAATTTAGATAATAACTTTCCTTTACTCAAAAGCACAAAAAAGAACTGATTTACAAGTTAAGAATTTACATGTTCTTGTATGCTAAAAATGATTTGCATTGGTAAAACGTGGTTTTCGTGTGAGTTATTATTTCTTCTGCACAATTAGGTCCTCTTATAACTTTCTCCCTTCAATATGGTCATTGTATTACTTTTGCAAACATTTGACCTAAAATAGAGTTGCTAAACTTTCTTAGTTCGTTGTCTTGATATTAAATATAGTCATTGCATTTTGTAAGGACAAAATGGGTAGACCGTCCTTGAAGGTCAGTCTAATCATCTCTTCGTTTGACTTTTTTTTATAGAAGATCGATCGACCATCTATGTAAAGTCAGGCCAAGACTTTAATGGAATGCTTGATAGACAAGCATTGATTTGATCATAACTTTTTTGCACAATTATCAAAATTAGATATTTTTTATTTTATAGAAATGTAACAAAAAAAATTACAACTTATCTACTCATGTTTCACTCAGAATTTGATGATAACATATTATTTGAATTTTTTTTCTTTGACACGCATGGAACACATATAATGATTGGATTATAATACTTGTGTAAGTAACTAATTAAACTCATTCTTTAATATATAAAAATAGTAACAAAATTATCTGAATTTTGTATATTCATACCTTAATCCAAATTTTATTGGAACATAATTAAATATTTAGTTAAACTCCAATGTATGCTATTTGACTTTCCTCTTGTGTTTGGTTGATGGAATTAAATATTTCTTAAAATGATGACATTCTATGGAATGTAATTTTTTTAAAATTATATTTCAAGAAATTCAATATTACTATATTTGATTCGAAATCAGAATCTGCCCATAACAACCCTGATTTTATAATTTATATAAAAAAAATAAGAGAAGATAAGAGAATTATGTGAGAGAAAGTGAAAACAAGAGAGTAAGAGGGATTAGAGAGGATAAAAAGAAAAGAGTATATTGGAAGAGAGATATATATTGAAGAAAGAAAAAGATTGAACTACAAGAGAGAAAATAAGAAGAGAATAGATGAGATAAAAATAAGGATATTAGAAAAGGAGAAAAGGGAAATTGTACCAGAGACAAATGAAGTGATTGTAGAAGAGAAAAATAAGAGATTTAGATGAGAGAGAAAATTATGATATTAGAGAAAAGAGAAGAAATTATATGAGAATTATATTATGGGAGAGAGAAAATGAGATATTAAAATAGGAAGCAAATGAAAAAATTGAGACAGGAGTAAGTTATTAAATAAAGGAAAGGTGAAGGATGAAATAAACTAGAGAAAAATGAGGAGATTAATGAAGTGAGAAAAAATTGAGAAGTGTGAACGTTATGAAATTAAATTATAAAAGAGAGAGAAAAATATTATAGGAGAGAGAATGTTATAAAATTATACTGGAGAAGAGAAAATGTAAGATATTAAAGGAGAGAGAAAATAAAAAAATAATTGGTGAAGAGAGAAAATAAGATACTAGAGAAGAGAAAAAATGAGTTATTAAAGGAAAGAGGAAATGGTGAATTACACACGAGTAATATTAGAGGAAAATTTTAAGTGAAATTATCTTGAAGGAAAATAGACATTAGGGATAAGATGAATTATTGTAATATGTCATTTCATAGAAAAAAACTTTTTTTATAAAAAAATTTATTTAATATTTGTGATATATAATAATATAAAAGGTTCCATACCTTTTGGAGGGAAAAGATTCTTATCATTTGGTAGAATCTCATTCCCACAAAATGTACAATTCTTAGATAAATTACTAAGTTAGTTGAATCAAATATAATAATATAATATTAGTATATACATTTTAAGAAAAGTTACAAATATAGAACCAATTGAACATATCCCTTAACACATAATAATTGGATCGTAACATTTTTATATAAATAATCAGTTAGATTGATAACTAATTATTTAAAAATTAATCAAAAGATTTATAAATTTTATATTCATGTACCATTCTAGATACGATGCAAAAATGATCAAATACTTATCAAATCAATGTATAATATTTGACTTCTTTCTTAACACATGTATTTTCTAAAGTCTGCTATTTAAATATCCTCTTTTCTAATATTTGAATTGTATATACATATATATACATATATATATATATATATATATATATCATTTTTTTTAAAGTTTATATAATCAAAACAATATAGTAATGAAATGATGAAACTAAGTTATGAGTACGTACATTGGCGGTGTCATAACTTATATTTAGTCGGTGCACGATTAATCATATATTTATTTAATAATTTATAAATCATAACTAATACAAAATATAATAAAGATTTACTGAATCACTTTAATATTATTTTTTTAGTTATATCCTTCAATTTTTCATCCTTGAATAAGTGACTTACATTAGTTTAACTTTCATTTTTCTATCCAAAAAAATGTCTTTTTGTTTTAAACACTAAAAGAATGAAAAATTGATAACAAGAAAATACACTTCTAGGTAAGAAACTAGTATTATAAAAGTAGCTAGCACATAATCTAATAAAAACTATAGATTATGAAATTATAAAATCTAAGACATGAAAATAGAGAATCTTAATGGCGTAAATCTTTTGAAAAAAAAATAAAGATGTTACATACTTAAGTAACATTGTATTACCTATCTCTTCAACTATACGATATTAAATTATGGTGGATGTTAATTTTTTTTCTCTACTAACTTTTTTCCTATCTACCCAGATTTAGTGTCCTAGAAGATAAGTAACATGGTGTTGCTTACCTAAGTAGGTAACACCTTTATTAAATCCTTATCTTTTTCTCTTAAATACTTCTCTAAACACATTATTAATTAAAAATAGTTTAAATGAAGATTTTTATTTGAAATAAAATACTAAATATAATAGTAATATATTGAATAAATAAATGATATTTATTATGAAATAATAACACGTAACATAATGAACATGTGAGTAAGGATTAATTAAAAAAATAAATTGAGAAAATATAACATTGTGAAATATATTTATGTGACAAAATAATAAGAATATTTATGTAATATCAATAGCCTAATAAATAGAATCATATTAATATTATGAATATAAATAATAATTATTGAATTATTTTTTTAATCTAAGATAGATAAATAGTTTTATGGAACTATATAAAAAATAAGTAATAAATAAATAAGAAAATAAAATTGTTAAACTAATCATAAATAAAAAACTATTTGAAAAATATGCACAAATTATGTATTAAACTAGAAACCTCGTCTAATAACATAAATTGTAAATACTATAACCAGTTGACTTAATTTTTCATATGACTTAATTAATAGTATAATTAATAATATTTTTCGAGGAGGTGGCAGTGCACCCATTGGCACCCCCTTCCCTCCACCCTTGAGTACATATAACACGTTATGAATTCATCCTCCTTTTAATTAGTTAAAGATATATTTTTTTCTACCACAAGTGAATTCTTCTTTTTTTTTCTTTTATTTGCTTCTCATCCAATTGTTCTATGATTAACTAATTCACATTCTAGGACAAATCTTTTTGTATTATAGTGTTAACCAATTGTATGATCTTGCAAAACTTGAATTCCTTCTCCACATGTAAATCATTGTATGAGCTCTTAACGATGTTGTTGACATTCTTTTTTTTCTCTAAATCAACTTATCAGCTCTCTTCCAATATGAATAAGTTTCATTGTTACTATATATATTTGTTCTAAACTGATTTTTGTATAATTCATATTTTTTTATTTTTACATTTTAAAACTTGAAGATAAAAAAATGTTAACATGTTAAATATTCATGTTTATTATTGTTGATAATGCTTTAAATTCTAACCAAGTTGTTCCCTAATTCTCGGGTCTATTTTGTTTTTTAGTTTGAAATTCTAATTTTTTTGGTGATACATGTCCTATTTTCTTATGACTATTGCATAGTCCTATCTTAGGAGAATTCCTATATTTTATTTATGGGAGTGTATATATATAAATTCCTAGGGCTACGGTTAGGAGACCGTATGAGTTATTATTATCCTCTCTTAAAACTCTCATCAATAATATTTTTGCCGCCATTAGAGCACGTAGCTTAGTTAATGGTGAATCTCATAAATCTCATGTGTCTTCTTCTATGTGCGATATTCTCTCTCTTGTCTGATATCCACAACAAATTAATATCAGAACGGGGTTCAACAATAATCCTCCATCAGACGAGAGATGACATCACATGATGTGAAGATCGAAAAATTTATCAAGCAGAATAGTTTCAATCTCTAACATATCAAGATGCAAACACTTTTAAAACAACAAGGGTCTATGGGAGCCGATCGCGAAGATCATGAAAGATAAATAAAAAATGAAGGAAGATTCGAAGGGCAAATCAACAAAAATAAGTACTTTTGTGGATTTGACATCATTAGACGAGAAGACCCATTTTCTATGATATTTTTTTGTCTAATGAACTAGGGGATTATCGAAGTTTCTAATAAAGATACAGTGGCTGATCTGTGGTTGAAACTTGAGAGTATCTACTCGAAGTTACTAAAACAATGTATGTTCGTCTTCCGCATACAAGAAGGTACTCCTCTAGAAGACCATGTTGATCAATTGAATACTTCATTGATGGAATTAAGGATTAAAGATGTGAAAATCTAGGATGAAAATGTAGCTCTACTCGAATTAGTCGCTCTACCTATTTTGTATGAAAATTTTGTCTAGTTTATTATCATTGGAAGAGACTATAAAACTATGGAAGAAGTAATGCTAACTCTATATACTTATGAACTTCGACATAGGGCATCTAATAATTCTATGAAAACTCAAATTGATTTGGCTGAAAAGGGACATACCCCGAATTTTAAGAAACGGGAGTCGAAATTAGAAAAGATAATAAATTCGACGAACATCTACAACTACTATAAGGAACTGGACTATTGGAAGAAGGATTGCCTTAAGAAGAAGAAGGCAACAATCATTACAGTTGTATATCAGAACAAATAATTCAAAAATAATGATTTGACTCTTCTTGTGATCGATAGGAGATGTCTCGATGAGAGTCGAATTCTTGATTCAGAATGTTTTTATCAGATGACTCCACACAAAGAGTGATTCTCAACTTATCACAAAAATGATAGTGGAAGCATCATCATAGGCAATGATGCAGTTTGCAAAATAATTAGGACCAACTCAATCCATATCATATCTCATGATAATTTGGTGAGGATGTTAAAAGATGTTCATCATGTTCTACAATCAAAGAAGAATTTGATATCTTTGGTAGTCTTGCACTTTAAAGTGTTGGTTCAAAGGTTACACAATGATAGTAAAATTATGTGATTAAAGTTATTTAATCAAGTATTAAGTTGTGCAACTTACATGTTGAAAAATAAATAAAAATAGACATTCGGAGACAAAACGGTCGACATGTATAAAATCAACAACAATCGTTTCAAAAGATCGATATAGCGGTCGACCGATCCGCCAAAGCGGTCGACCGCTCCGAACCATAAAGACGAAGTTTGCCTCTGGACGAGAAATGATCGACCGCTCCAGGACAACAATCAATCCGTATGCTGCCAACAACTAATTTTTCGTTAGAGCAGTCGATCGGTCCGCCAAAGTGATCTAACACTTCGGATGGCAGTGCTGAAGTTTGCTTCTTAACGAGAAACGATCGACCACTCTAGGACAGTGGTTGACTGGTCTGCTGCCAATGGCTAGTTTTCGTCAGAGTGCTCGATCGCTAGAAAGGAACGATCAACCGGTGGTGAGCAGAACAGTCTAACAACTATATTTTTTATGTCCAATCAAAAGAGAAAATGTGGATAACGAGTACATTGAAGACAAGAGGCTATATAAGATAATTTAGGAGGTTGCAACAGTAATCGAGTTGAAGAATTCATCTTGCATACTTTCAAGAACATCCAAAGAGCAGTTAGAGCCTAAACTTGCAAATTTCACTTCTCCTTCTCTCTTGTTCTTAAGTGAGTTCATATTGTAAGAGAGATTGTGTGAGAAATCTTCCTTGTAATCTTAAGAGAAAGCTCATTGTGAAAAAATGTGTGGTCTTGTCTCTTGAGCGGAGAAAAGACTAGTGTTGTATAAGGGTGCTTCTCCCTATTCGAAAAGAAGAGTTAATAGTGGAACTCCGAGGTTCTCAAGGCATGAGACATTGGAGCGGGGACGTAGGCCAAGGAGTTGGACCGAACCTCGTGAACAAATCTTCTTCTCAATTTTGCATATTTCTCTCGCTTTTCTTATCAATTTGTTTAGTGGTAATCTATTTTATTTTAATTATTGTGAAAAATATTTTATACCAATTCATCCCCCTCCTTCTTGGTGTCAAGTGATCCTACAATTGGTATAAGAGAAATGTTGCTCTATTTTCAAGATTTAATAATATCTAGAGTAATCATATCAAATGTTTTCTCTCTTGGCGAGGGTCAATCGATCACTCGTCCACCCCCATTTAGTGCATCAAATTTTTCATATTGAAAAATTAGGATGCAAGCTCATATTTGTTCCATTGATATTGATATTTTTGATGTTATTGAAAATGATTTTACTACTTGAACAACCAATCCTTTAGAATACACCAAAGGTGGAAGACTTTTAGTTAAATTGGAATGGAAAGGGAAAATTTTCTTATATTGTGCTCTTGATGCTACGAAATTTAATAGAGTTTCTACTTGTAAAACATTTTATGAAATTTTAAAAAAGTTGATTGTAACTCATGAAGAAATGGATAAAGTCAAAGAGTCTAGATTAAATATTTTGAATCATCAATATGACTCTTTTAAAATGAAAAATTATGAATTTATAAATAAAATGATTGTTAGATTTAATGATACTGTGAATGACTTAGTCTCCTTGGGCGAGGTAAGAACTAACTCTCAAAAAGTAAAAAAGTTCCTTAGGTCTCTCTCCAAAATGACATACCAAGAGAAAAACAATTGAAGAGAATGACTTAAACAAGCTTGAGTTTGATGATCTCATAGACTCTCTCTTAACCTATGAGATAGGGGTCAAGAAAGAACAAGAAGAATCAAGCACAAGCAAGAAGAAGAACCTTGTCTTAAAAATAAATGAAGATAGTAATGAGACATGCGATGATGAAGATTTTGATGAGAAGAAGCTTGCTTTCTATGTAAAGAAACTTGACAAATATTTAAAATTATCAAGGCAAAAGAAGAAGAATGATCCACCCATAAGAAGATTTTCAAACAAGAACCAAGTCACATGTTTTAAATGAAAGAAGGTTGGACATTACAAAAATAAATGTCCAAGCATTGAAAAGAAGTTAACAGATGGAGAATCCTAAAAGAAGAAAACGAAAGCTCTTCAAGCCACTTGGGATGAGAGTGAGGATGAAGGAAGTCAATTATCAAAATTCTCAAGTGGAGATGAACCTTACCTTTACTTAATTACAAATGAAGATGAGGTAAATTTTAACTCCTCTAATGATGATGAATCTTTTGATATGCATGAAAAATTCAGAAATCTCATTAGAAAATATGGTGTACTTAAAAAGAGACATAAAAGTTTAAAAAGAGAATATGAGGATGTTAAAAGTGTGCATAGAACCTCTTTTGTTGAATGTGAAAACTGCAAAATTTTGAAGGATGAAAATTCTGATTTTGAATTGTTGGTTGAAAGTTTGAAAGGTGAAAATAATGCTTTAAATTTTTTTTTTGAAAAATAAGTTGTGATTAATTCTTTGAAAATGATATTGCAAGTTTGAAAGAGCAATTAACCAAGTTTTCAAATGAGAAAAAAGTGTTAGATGTTATGCTTGTTATGTGGATTTGGATGTAGTGTTTTTTATTCAAAGAAACATAAGCGAATACTTTTTGTAAAAGTATCACACTCTCATACTTCTCATCCTTATGCTACTTATTTTTATTGTGGTTATGATGATCACTACTCTTATGAATGCAATATTAGAAAATGGCGAAATGTAGATATGAAGAAGATTTAGGTTCCAAAGAGAACCCCGACTAACATAAGTGGACTGAAATTGGTTTGAGTACCAAAGAAATAAAAGTCTTAAAATTCTCTTTTGTAGGGTACCATAAAAAGGAGGAGGAATAATGACAAATGATACTTAGATAGTGGATGTTCAAGACACATGATGGAAGAACCAATCAATTTCATTACTTTGCAAAAAAAGAACTTTGAAATAGTTACTTTTAGGGATAATACAAAAGGAAAGCCTATTTACATAGGTAATGTTAGTAAGAGTGACAAAGTTTATCTTGAAAATATCTTAATGTTACTTTTTTTCATTATGTTACTTATTTTTATTGTGATTATGATGATCACTACTCTTATGAATGCAATATTAGAAAAAATGCAAAATATTAGTATGAAGAAGATTTGTGTTACAAAGAGAATCTCAACTAACCTAAGTGGACTCAAATTGATTTAGGTATCAAAGAAGTGAAAGTTTTGAAATTCTCTTTTGTAGGGTACCACAAAAAAAAGGAAAAATAATGACAAATGATACCTAGATAGTGGATGCTCAAGACACATGACGAGAGAACCAATCAATTTCATTACTTTGGAAAAGAAGAACTTTGGAATCGTTACCTTTGGGGATAATGCAAAAGGAAAGGTCATTGACATAGGTAATGTTGGTAATGGTGACAAAATTTATCTTGAAAATATTTAGTTAATAGTCTTAAACATAATTTAATTAGTATTAATCAATTATTTGATAAAAAATTCTTAGTCAAATTTGAAAAAGATAATTGCTTAATATTGGATGATTTTGAACAACTACTACATGTTGATTTTCGTCACAACAATACCTATCAAATTAATTTTGAAGACTTAGAAAATGAAAAATATCTTAGTGATTTGCATGATGATACTAACCTTTGGCATAGATGATTGAAACATGTAAATTTTAAACTACTAACACAATTTTCAAAAATATATTGTAAGAGAACTACCTAAAGTTAAATTTGAGAAAAATATTATTTTTTATTTTTGTCTTCAGGGTAAACAAACTAAATCATCATTTAAATAAAAAAGAATAATTAGTAAAAATAGGCTTTTGAAATTATTGCATCTTGATTTATTTGGACCCATTTGATGTTGTGAGTCAAGGAGGCAAAAGATATGTATTTGTACTAGCTGGTGATTTTTCCCGATTTACTTGGACATTATTTCTTGCTCAAAAGAATGAGCCTCTTAATATATTTTCTAAATTTGTAAAATAACTCACAATGAATTTGAAGTGAAAGTATAAAAAATTAGGAGTGATCATGGATGAGAGTTTAAAAATCATAAATTTAAAGAATCTTGTGAGGAGAATGATATTTTTCATAACTTTTCAACACCTAAGACACCTCAATAAAATAGAGTTGTAGAAATGAAGAATATGACACTCCAAGAAATGACTAGAACTATTTTAAATGAAAGTAATTTGTCTAAGTACTTTTGGGCGGAGACCGTCGACACTTCTTGTTATGTTTTAAATAGAATTTTGCTTAGGTCTCTTGTAAATAAAACATATTTTATGTTTTAAATAGAATTTTGCTTAGGTCTCTTGTAAATAAAACATGTTTTGAAGTTCTATATAAAAAAGAAGTCTAATATTTTATATTTTAAAGTATTTGGATGAAAATATTTTATTTTAAATAATAAATATAAATTAAGTAAGTTTGATGATGCTATTTTTCTTTATTACTCCATAACTAATAAGACATATAGAGTTTATAACAAACGAACACTTATTGTGAAAGAATCAATAAATGTTAGATTTAATGAAACTAATGACTCTTTGATGAGAAATGAAATAGATCTAAACGAGGATAATAAATAGGTGATGGAGATTCAATCACAAATGGGAAAGATGCGAATTGAAGAAAATGTTCGAGAAGACATAAATAAGGAGTCATCAAACAAAGAAGTCATTGAAGAACAACAAGTGAGGCTCAACAAGCGGTACCAAAGATTTGGAAGCTTGCATCATCCCATTTTCTTGATCAAGTTATAGGTAATCTAGGTGATGGGATAAAAACTCGAAACTCATCAAGGAACATATGTGTTTTTTCGACTTTTATTTCTCAAATAGAGCCAAAAGATATTGATGAAGCTTTAAATTATTCAAATTGAATAATTGCTATATTGAAAGAACTTGAGAATTTTGATAGGAATCAAATTGGAATCTTGTAAAAAGATCCAAAGACCATCCTATAATTGATACCAAGTGGATTTTTAAGAACAAGCTAGATGAAAATGGTGTTATTGTGAGAAACAAGACTAGACTAATGGCCAAGGGTTACTCACAAGTAGAAGAGATTGATTTTGATGAAAATTTTGCTCCGATAAGTAGATTTGAAGCAATTGGAATGCTTTCAGTTTTTGCATGTTTTAAAGGTTTTATATCCTTTTCAAACTGATGTTAAATCGACATTTTTAAATGGATACATAAATGAGGAGGTGTATGTTGAACAACAACCTCAAGGTTTTGAAAATACTAATTTTCTTAATCATGTTTTCAAGTTGTCAAAAGTACTTTATGGTCTTAAACAAGCTCCTAGAGCATGATATGAAATATTAAGCTCCTTTTTAATTGAAAAAAAATGAAAAAGGAAAAATTGACACTACATTATTTTTAAAGCATCAAAATGAAAATATCTTAGTTGATCTCCTTCTTAGTTTTATTAGTCTTTGATCCTTCTTTCTTGTGGTCAAGCTACCATCTTGAAGCTACTTTCATCATTGTGTATTAAAGGCAATTTTTCACAATATTTCTCTAGTCACAATATAGTTTTCAACTTCCGCCCGCCGAGTGTTCGATCAAATTTCTGTATGAATTTTTCATTCTCCTTTGACTTATTTCACTTTGATCATGAATTCCAAACGCAAAACCCCATCTTCCAAAGGTTCCACCCGTGTGCCTCTTAAGCAAAAAGGCCCAAGTTCATCTTCCAACCGAATTCTTGAAGAAGAATTTGATTCGTCTCTCTTTGTAAACTCCGCGATTGCCTCAAATTACAATAAATTGTATGTCTCACGCAAGATTGTATCAGACAAACAAGTGGATTGGAAATCCCTCAAAATGCCACAATTGTGTGATCTTTTTGATGTCATAAGGTGGTTTTCCCTTCTCGAGATTCATGATCCTATCTATCCTCGCTTGGTGCGTCATTTTTATGCCAATATGTCATATCCCAACAATAGGAGCACTATCGAGTCAGTTGTCCTTGAATCTCCCATTGTCCTCACCTCGACCAATTTGTTTGAGTTTCTAGGTGTACCCACTGAGAGCGATACATGATTTGTTACACATGTGTGGAACTATCATGTTCCTTTCGATGAAGTTCTTGATGTTGTGTTTGAGGGCAAGTGCGATCACTTTCCATCCAAGGGTATGCATATGCTCTTGAGTCCTATTCTTAAAGCCACACACTATCTTCTTGGCAACATTTTCTTCCCTTGCTGTGGTCATCACACTGACATTACATATCAAAATCTCTTTCATCTCTACTGTCTTTTGAGCCTCGATACCCGTTCTACCAATTTTGGAGCTACCATGATCCAGACCCTAGTCAATACTAATGAAAAGATCCTTCTTGCTCATGGTCAGAAGACTAGTCTTTACTTTGGTAGTTCCTTATTCACATTTTTCGCTTTAGTGGGGTTCCTATTCCTGATGATGATGAGATCTTAAAGATGAGTCCCACGGATATTATTGGTACTGGTACACTCAGTCACAAGGGTTTGCACTATCGTGAAGACGAGTGGATGTATGTTAGAAAGGGGAGAAATGTCGCACCAGATTCTGATTCAGAGGAGGATCCCGATGATGTCCTTCAGACTGAGCAGCCGATGGACACTGACCAGGTTACAAACATCCCTTCCTCTCTTCCAGGATTTACACGTGTTGATTATGATAGCTTGGTAGGTAGGATGGATGTCTTGGAGCTTGGATAGTAGCAGATCGAGATCGAGCGTCGAGTTTAGTCGTCTTAGGCGTGCTTGTTTGCCTATCTACACTCGACATGATTTGAACCTCTCCTTATGAGGATGATGTGGGAGGATCAAATGCTTAGAGTTGTTTTATCTTTTTTGATGATGTCAAAAGATGGAGAATGTCTGATGTTTAGAATTTTCTTTTGGTTACTAATGACAGGGAATTCACTCTCCTTTTTTGTATGCAAAGATTGTAACTTTTCATAAAATTATGCATCATTTATATATATAGCCATACATTTTTATAACATTTGCATCATTTGAAATTCTTTGGGCATAAATACATATTTTCACCCCAATGACCCTTTTTACCAAAGTTTTAAATGATATATGCTTGATTTTTCCTGCAGGAATTTACCCAAGGCCTAGCGATACCTGTGCTGGAAACTATACATGGGGGTACCTGTGCTGAAAACTGTACATGGGGGCACCTATGCAGAAGACTAGACCTGGGAGTACCTGCCGCCGCTACATGTCAAAAGTCGCTAGAAGATAAAACACGAAACATAATCTGCAGATTTCCCTGCCAGTTGTTGTGGTCCAAATGAGGAAGGTTCCTTGGCAGTTTCAAGGAATATTGATAGGACTGTGCAAATGACAAGTGACATGGAAGGATTGGACGAGAGGAGGAAGATAAAAGGGCAAAATGAAAAGAAGAAGGGGGTTCCATTCTGCGATATGGGAGGAGGCATCGAGTGGAGCCGCCATTGCTGAAGAGAGGAAGAACCAGAGCTGAAGAAGGGAGATTTTCGTGTTGAGATTCGAGTATCATTGGTTTTATGCTCGGTGATTTCTACTTCTATTAATTTTCCAATGATGAACTCGTGTATCAACATATTTGTGATGTGTTTGATGATTGTTAGAGACTAAACGATTAGGTCTGGATATGAGATGATTTGAGAACACTACTTGCTATATGAACTTATCTTTTAATGCATATATATTTCTATTCGACTTGTCAATCTTTCCTTTGCATTGCATGCTTTGTATATGTGCTGATTTTGATGTTGTGCACTAGTCACTATCTACTCCTTGGAGGGTTGAGACCAAGAGGGAGAACTCATTTCATTGAGGAGATATGGTGTGCAGTCCTCATTCATGATACCTTGCATGTGTATGCTTTGATGTGGAGAGCTACTCGTTGCCCTATCTTTGGTGGAAGGTTAAGACAGAGAGAGAGAACCTTCCCCATTGAGAAGAAGTAATGTGTATTTCCCATCCTAGATATTGTATATGAGATTGGTTTTAATGTTGTGAGCTATTTGCTGTTATTATTTTTTATGAAAGGTTGAGACCGAGATAGAGAACTTTCTCCATTGAAGAGAAGTAGTATCTAGTTCTTATCTTTGTCATCTTATAGTTGGAATGTCGTTCATATCCTTTAGCAATCCTATCCCGAGAGGGAAAGATTTGTTGTAAGGGCTCTACAAGGATCCGAGAGGAGAATAGGGTTTTAACGAAGTGTTAGTTTCAATTCAGCTCAAGGGATTGAGACCGAGAGGGAGAACTCTTTTGTCTAAGGTATTCATATAAGTCTGAGAGGTTCCCACGAGTACCTAGGGTTGATTGGAGAGGGCTCATCCATAATATAGAGAAATTGCATGTGAGAATCCTCTAAGGATTTAAGTTCAAGCCTTGACTGTGAGAGTAGTTAGATTTGATTTCTTAATGTCTTAAGTCGACTTTATTTGAGCTTCATGTGTTCATTGGCAAGTAGGATTCAAAAATGTTTCCCATATCCCGACTGTTATTCCTATTCGAGTGTCTGATTTTCTTTCGTATTAGTTTTGTTTTTACCTATCTTAAATATAAAACATAAAAAATGTTTAATTTACTTTTCTTTTCAGATCTTAGTCCTAGTTTATCTAAATTCCAGCACAAAGGATATTTCTCCTTGATTTCTGTTCGTGGTAGAATAGAGAGGTTGAGTTGTGGATCTCTGATTTTCCTGTGGATTCGACTCTAAAATACTACAAGGATAATCATATACTTGCGGTTAGAGTTGTGTGTTTATGTTTATTTTTAATACTTGTTGATTGGTTGTTTCTGTTCAGGTGCCCCCAGGTCCAGAAGTATCAAGCCATTGACATTTTGAAACCTGGTGCCACCTTATTTCGACACACGATTTATGCTCATTAAGTTTTTGGTGCCATTGCCGGAGAAATTTTGATTTTTCACATTCAATTCTTTGTTTGGTACCGAGTTGAATCATTCACTATCATTATCTATATTCGACTATCACTGTTTATAATTGACTTTCTTTCTTTAAATTTGATTGCTTTTCTTCCTTTTTGTAATTAGTTCTTTCACACTTTGCTTGAATTCAATTTTCCCACATTATTAATAGATACTGCACTTGCTTCTAACTGTGTATGCCAAGCTCTAGTAGTGCAGAAGAAGAATTGAGAGATTTTGATCCTGAAGTAGAGAAGAATTTCAGGATAAGAAGAATAGTACAAAGAAAATTAAGAAGAAAAGCTCAGGTGGCTAGACAACAGATTGAGATGGCAAATCCAGATGCAAATAGACCATTGCAAGAGTTCTGCACCCCCACAACTATTGGATTGAATTCAGGGATAGCTAGACTAGCTATTAATGCAAACGATTTTCAGTTGAACCCAACTCCATTGCGGTACTTGGACATATTCACTTTGGGGGATTGCCGACAAAAGACCCTAATCAACGCTTGATAACATTTCTAGAGATATGTGATACATTCAAATGCAATGATGTGTCAAGTGATGCAATTAGACTCAGATTATTTCCATTTTCCTTAAGAGACGAGTTAAAACTTGGTTGAGGTCAGTTGAGCCTAAAACGATTAGAACTTAGGAGGAGTTGGTGGCCACTTTTCTATCAAGGTTCTTCCCTCCTGGAAAGATAGTGATAATGAGGAATCCGATCACATCCTTCCTACAGTGGGAAAATGAGACTATCTATAAGGCTTAGGAGAGATTTAAAGACATCTGAGAAGTTGCCCCCACCATGGATTTCAACAGTGGATGATGGTTCAGACTTTCTATAGTGGACTAGCTCATGCTAGCAAGAGTTCTTTAGACTCAGCAGCTGGGGGCAGGTTCATGGCCAAGAATATTGATGAAGGTTATAGACTCATTGAGGAGGTCACCATGAATCACCACAATTGGATGCAACATAGGACAAATAGATAACAACCTCAAACAAGCACCAGTTCAGGGATTGGGAGTTGGGATCAAATCTTAGCTAAACTTGAAGAAATGGTTCAAAAGGCCATTGAAAAAAGGTACTACATCACACCTAATTTGGAAATATTTACTGCTGAAGTTGCCCCTGACTACAATCAAGCTACCCCCACCTGGTGTGACAGATGTGGATCACCATATCACATGACCATGAGCTGCAATTCCTTAGGATATAATGTGCAAGCAGTTCCTGAAGAACAAATGAATGCATTAATACCTTATGGTCAAAATCAACAATTGGGGGAATATGAATCCACAATCTTATAACCATCTGTATCAACAATGCCCTCCTTGGATCAAGGCACATCCAAACTTATCCTACAAAGGGCAACATTACCCACAACTCCCAGGACAGACTCAAAATTATAAAACTACAGTGCAACTACCTCCACCTAATGCTAACACATAGAGATACATGTCGCTACCACAATCTTAACAACAACAGATAGGTCCAGCTCCTGAAAAGTCTCATTTGGAAACTATATTTGAACAATTAATGAAACATCAGGAAAAATGTCATTAAAAATGGAAGGACTGGTTGCTCATAACAAAATCTTGAAAAATCATATTGCTCAACAAGCTAGCCTAATATCTAGACCACATGGAATGTTTCCTGGACAATCAGAGTTCAACCCCAAAGAACATTGTCAAGATGTAACCCTTCGAAGTGGAAAACAGTTGGAGCCACCATCCAAATTTATTGACACCAGTCCAGAAGAATCTGAAACAATCTGTTCACCTAAGGGAGATTTAGAAGTTCTACCTAAGACTCTTGAACCACAGCAGGTCATGACAGAAACACCCATTGAAAAGTGCAATGAGAAAAAACCCATAGACCTAAGCATTCTACCTTTCCCACAAAGATTGATGAAGGTCCAAAATGATTAACAGTTCACAAGATTTCTGGACATCCTAAAGAAATTGCATTTGAATGTACTATTTGTCGAAGCACTACAGCAAATGTCCGCTTATTCTAAGTTCTTGAAAGATATTTTATCGAAGAAGAGAAGAATAGATGTGCACGAGTTAGTAGCCCTGAGAGAAGAAACTAGTATAATTATTCAAAGAAAATTCATTCCTAAACTCAAAGATCCTGATAGTTTCTCAGTACCATATGATATAGGAAACTTGGATGTCAGCAGGGCTTTGTGTGACTTGGGGGCAAGTGTCAGCTTGATACCCCTATCTTTATGTCAGGAACTGAATGCAGGGAATTAAAACCTACTAATATGACCCTGTAGTTAGCTGATAGGTCAGTGAAATATCCCTTAAGCATACTTGAAGATATACCAGTCAGGATATGAAAGTTTTATATATCAGCTAACTTTGTAGTCCTTGATATGGAGGAGGACCTAAACACCCCATTGATCTTAGGCAGGCCTTCCGTGGCAACAACAAGAGCCATGATTGATGTGAGAAATGACAAATTATCATTTCAACTGGGAGATGATAAAATTGAATTTAATATGGCCCAAGCAATGAAAGCTCCATCCAGACAAGAAACTATCAATGAGGCAGAAGAGATCCTTGATGAGACCATCCAAGAAGTCTCTGCTATCATTCAGATGAGAAATTTAAATAGAGGAATCCTTGCTGAACTGAGAAAAGTGAACAAGGACATTGTCGGAAGTCAGCCAGATGGGGACACCCACCTACAGTCAGGATCTAAAAATTCTGAAGAAGATATATCTGAAACAACTTGCATCATTTCAGAAATCAGTTCTCTCAACAAATGAGTCTCAAGTTGCACCACAGGTAGAGATGAAACTACTTTCCTCTACCCTTAGGTATGAATTTCTTGGCCCGAATTCCACATATCCGATAATTGTGAACTCATCCCTAGACCCTGTTTAAACTGATCAACTCTTGGAGGTTCTTAGAAAATATAGGAAAGCCATTGGGTATTCAATGAGTGACATTAGAGAGTTGAGTCCATCCTTATGCATGCATAGGATCCCTGTGGAAGACAATGCCAAATCCTTTGGGGAGTGTCAAAGAAGGTTAAACCCAAATCTACAAGATGTAGTAAAAAAGGAGATCTTGAAACTCTTGGATTTGGGAATGATTTATCCTATTTCAGACAACCCTTGGGTTACCTATTCAGGTTGTACCAAAAAAGGGAGGCTTGACAGTGTTGCAAAATGATAAGGGTTAAAACATTTCAACTCGAGTGACTAGTGGATGAAGGATGTGTGTGGATTTTAGGAAGATGAATAAAGTGATCAGAAAAGACCATTTTCCACTTCCTTTCATTGACCAAATGCTCGAGAGACTCAATAAACACAAATACTTTTGTTACCTTGATGAATTCTCTAGTTTTCTTCAAATACCCATTCACCCGGTTGACCAAGAAAAAATTACTTTCACCTACCCCTATGACACTTTTGCCTATAGGAGGATGTCTTTTGGTTTGTTCAATATCCCAACCACTTTCCAAAGATGCATGACATTTGTTTTTTCAGATTTCATAGAAACTATTATGGAGGTGTTCATGGATGACTTCTCGGTCTATGGATCCTCCTATTCTTGTTCTCTAACAAATTTGGAGCGAGTAATGTGCATATGCCAGGAGGTCAACCTTAACTGGGAAAATGTCACTTCATGGTGCAATAAGTCATTTCTGATAAAGGAATTAAGGTAGACCCAGCTAAAATAGATATCATCTCACAGCTGCCCCCACCCACAAACGTGAAAGGGATAAGGAGTTTCTTGGGGCATGCTGGGTTTTATAGAAAATTCTGCAAAAGGACATGAAATTCATATATGACGACCTCTGTCTTCAAGACTTTAACAAAATCAAAGCAACCTTGACCTTAGCACCCATTATGCAATCTCCAGATTGGTCCATTCCTTTCGAAATCATTTGTGATGCCAGTGATAATGCAATGGGTGTTGTGTTGGGACAAAAGAAAGAGAAGTTACATCATGTGATAAGTTATGCTAGCAGGACACTAGATCAGACTCAGCAGAATTACACGACTACTGAAAATGATCTACTGGCTATAGTTTATGCGATGGAGAAGTTCGGACAATATTTGATTGGATCCAAAATGATTGTACACACAGACCACTCATCAATCAGGCACTTATTTGCCAAAAAAGAGGCCAAACCGAGGTTGATTAGATGGATATTACTGTTGCAGGAGTTTGACATTGAAATCAAAGATAGAATTGACATTGAAAACCAAGTTGCATACCACTTGTCAAGACTGCAACACCTACCCCAGGTTGGGCTGATCTACCAGTAATTAAAGAGACTTTTCCGGTCGAACGCCTCCTAGCCATCTCAATCAAAGAGAATCCCTAGTATGCAGACATTATAAACTACTTGGTAGGAGGTATTCTACTTCAAGGTCTAAACAAACACCAAAGAGAAAATTATTTGGTAGATGCAAGACATTATTTCTTGGATGAGTGTCCACTGCTCATGGTGGACATGGGGGTACCTAGAGGACTGCTACAAAAATACTACAAGCTGATTTTTATCGGCCTACACTCTTTAAAAATGTACACCAATATGTTTTATCATGTGATAGATGCCAGAGGGTGGGTTCTATATCTAAGAAGCAAGAGTTGTCACAAGTTAGGATTTTATCAGTTGAACCATTTGATGTATGGGGAGTGGATTTTATGGGACCCTTCCCAAACTCCGGATAGTACAAATACATATTAGTGGACGTGGACTACATGACTAAATGGGTAGAGGCCATTCTCACAATTAGATGTAATTCCCACACTATACAGATTTTTTTCAGAAATATCGTCTTTCCTAGACTTGGAATGCTAAGGGTAATTATTAGCGATGGAGGCAAGCATTTTATAGAAAGATGTTTTGAAACTCTACCAAGAAAGTATGAGATCACTCACAGGATAGCTACCCCTACCACCCTCAAACATGTGGGTAGGTGGAGGTTAGAAATCGACAAATTAAATCTATTATGGAGAAAGTAATTGCCACTTCGAGGAAAGATGGGAGCACTAAACTGAATGAGGCTCTTTGGGCATACAGGACAACATTTAAAACTTCCTTAGGAGCTACCCCATTCAGATTGGTATATGGGAAGTCGTGTCATCTGTCGATCGAATTGGAACACAAAGCTCTTTAGGCAACTAAATACTTGAAGGAGGCTAATGACCATCGACAAATCCAACTGCATGAGCTTGAAGATTTGAGAGTTGCTGCATACAAAAATTCAAGGATTTACAAAGAAAAAAATTAAGAGATGATGTAATGAAAAAATTCAGAAACGAATATTAAAAGTTGGTTACCGAGTTCTCTTATTCAACTCGAGGTTAAAATTCTTTTCGGGAAAACTTAAATCAAAATGGTCTCGCCCCTTTACAGTTACTAGATTACTTCCCTCAGGCGCTGTAGAACTAATCAATAAGCAGGGAGAACCATTTAGAGTGAATGGACAACGGGTAAAAGTATACCATGAAGCTTCACCCCTGGAATCACCGAGTTGCATCACTTTGGACGACTACAAAACACATAGATTCAGACATAACTATGTCTAGCCTAAGGACATTAAACTAGGGCGCTCACTGGGAGGCAACACAGGTTTACTTTCTAACCCTAATAATCTTTCGTCTTTGTTTTTTCTATAACTCCAAAAGACGGATGGGGAATGTGAACTGTCCCAAAATTCAGATGGGAGCATGTTTCTCTCCCTCACTTAGATCACACACTGAGGAAAGTGTTGAATTTAAGTTTGGGTGAGCCAATGGTATGGTCACTCTTCTGAAACTCCAACTCATTTGAACTACCATGCTTACTTTTTGGTTTAAATCTGTAAATTAAATATGTCTAGAAATTTTGAAATTATCCCCTTTACAACATGACAACATTTTCACATGCATTTTCATCCAATCACATTATGATTTTGACATATACATTCCTGTTTACTCAGCTCAGGATAGAAAGCATTATGTAACTTTAGTGCCTTTACACTCCCACCCCCAATTTGTTAGAACCCTCGGTCATTCCTAACTAGATGGAACCAAGACACATAAATGCTCCCAAGTAGAACCAAAACTCATAGCAATTGAATGGTACCCTGTTCATGCTACTCTTTAAAGTTCTTTTCAATCCTTGCATCCATTGTTGGTTTAATCTTAAGTAGCATGTGTATATATTTTTCCTTAAAAAGGGTTAGTAACCCCATTTGAAAAAAAAGAAAAAAAAAGGGTGTTAGTAACCCGTCCAAAAGAAAAAAAAAAAGAAAAGATAAAAAAAGAAAAAAAAAGAGAAAATGATTAGTAACCCTATCTGAAAAAGAAAAAAAATTGGTTAGTAACTCAATGTGAAAAAAAGGAAGAAGGGTTAGTAACCCATTTTTGCTTGTGATTAAACCAACATCACTTCTACTTCTTATCAAGGATTGTGAGTCTAGAGAGGGGGTTGTGGGAAGGGATTATCGAGTTTGCATCTTTAGTTGTGTACTAGGCTTAAGTTTCAGTGGTTCTAGGAGGCGACTAATTGGCTAAGAAAAAATATGACGACTTGGGGGATCTAACCAACTAGGGGGAGCTGTGAAAGTTATTACAGTTTCATAGTGTGGCCGATTTGAACTACTATTTAT
>LTAE01002487.1:0-36221 GCA_001647135.1 Pontederia paniculata | reverse complement strand
TATATATATATATATATATATATATATACATGGTCCTTGAGTTTTATCTTATTACTAGTTTTATTTTTAAACTTCATTTCATACAAAGATGATCTCTTAACATCGCATTTGTAATTGAGCTAGCTTTATAATACTCTCTTTCCTTGACGTGAGTCCCTAGCCTCTTTCCTATGTGTCATACTCAATCATCTAATAAATAATTTACAATTTGAAAAATGGAAAAATAAAAGATTGTCAGCACATCCCCTTCCCCATCCTATAGGTAGAGGACATGGAGGAATGGATGGGGTTCACCTTTTATTAATTCTAAATTATATAATAAAATTAGAGGATGTCACACATAAGAGAGAGAAAGTGTTGTGTAGGAGAGAGAAAATTGTCCAATTAATAAAAGAATGAATGTCTATAGCTAAATTACAAGGAATACAAATAGAGTAAAGTCAAAGGTTCATATATGTACAAAGTGAAATTTGGATATCAGACTAGTGAAGAACTAAAGTTCCAAGTGTTCATGAGTGTAGTTTACCCATCTGCAACTTTTGTTTCCTCTAAATTATCTATTCAATCACATTCTAATTAACTGACAGTTTAGATAACTACTAAAATAGCTGTTTACTAAATTAATGATAACTTTGATAAGTATAATAATGTAAATAACATGTCACCTACAAGCTGGTTGCGAAGCTGATTGCAAATTGATTACGAGAGATCTTAGCAGAGGTTGTATCACCCAATCAATCTAGTTTTGTCCGGGACGTAGCATCCAAGATAACGTCATCATAGCGCAGGAATTGGTCCATAGTATGGGACGAATGAAGAGGAAAAAAGGGTTCATGTCAGTTAAGATTGACCTCGAGAAAGCATATGATCGGTTGGGATGGTCTTTTGTGGAGGAATCCATCCAGGCGGTGGGGATCCCGAACAATATAAAGAGGGTGATTATGAACTGCGTACAACTCCAAGCATGAGTATTTTATGGAATGGGAGCCGACAAAGGGCATAAGAATGTGTAGGGGAATTAGACAAGGATGCCCCCTTTCTCCCTACATATTTGTAATATGCATGGAGATGCTTACACACCTAATCAACGATGCAGTCTCACTAGGCAGGTGGAGTCCCATCCATGCTGGAAGAGGAGGTCCAGGGATCTCGCACTTACTATTCGCCGATGATTTATTATTATTCGCCAAGGCATCACCGACGCAAATGTTAGAAATCTTGAGAATCCTACAACTATTCGGCCAAGAATCAGGCCAAAAAGTGAGCCAAGCTAAATCTTTAATATATTTTTCCAAGTCAGTATCTTCCAGCATTCGTGCGTCTGTGTTGCAGGTGTGCTCTTTCAAATTGTCTCAATCAATGGGCAAATATCTTGGAGTACTGATAGTGCACGAAAAAGTTAGCCGAGAACATTTTCAACGACTGGTCAATAGAGTGCAAACTTGGGCAGGAGGTTGGTCTAGTGTGGCGCTATCCCAAGCGGGTACGATAACACTAGCGCGCTCTGTTCTCCAAGCTATCCCAGCACACACAATGCAATATATGATAATACCTCGAGGGGTCTGCAATGATATTGATAGATGGACTCGGGCCTTCATTTGGGGTCACAAACCAGACCAACGGAAGATGCATAGCGTCGCATGGAAGACCATCATCCAACTGAAAAGAAATGGAGGCCTCGGGCTCAAGGATACCTACACTTTCAACTCTGCATTCCTTGCAAAGCTGGGTTGGCGTATCTTCTCTAGACCTAATGAGCTCTGGGTACAAGTTCTGAGCAAGAAATACAACAAGAGATGCAAGAATGGGCTTTCCCTCAACAAATCAACAACTGACTCTTGGTTGTGGAAAGGTTTGGTGGATGCATGGAACTCAATCAATCATGCGGCTTCCTAGGAAGTAGGATTAGGAAACAGAGCCTCATTTTGGACTGATAGTTGGTTGTCAAGAGAATGGACTTTGTGCGAGAAAGCTACATCCATGATCCCGGGTCATCTTCGCTTGAAAACGATGGCCGAATTGCGAAAAAGTGAAGGACGTTGGGACTGGAACAGCATAGCGCAGTACCTGGACAACACAACCATGGTCACCTTAGCCAGCACTGCTTCACCCAAGAGCAGGACACCCTGCACTGGAATATGGAAGGTTCTGGTCAGTTCTCGGTTAAATCAGCATACAATTTCCTTAGGGCAAATAAATTGCAGCCACACCAACAGTTATGGTACTTGATATGGAAAGTTGAAGTGCCAAAAAGAGTGTGATCCTTTCTCTGGATTACTTCTCACAACAAGTTAACAACAAATGAAAAGAGGTTTAAAAGACATATGTCAACGTCCCTAATATGCCCAAGGTGCTCTATTGGAGAGGAAACAATACTACACGCTCTCAGGGATTGTGAATGGGTGAGAAATTTTTGGATGGAACTCCTTCCTCATTGCTTTCATGACATTTTCTTTGGTCTTTCACTGCAGGAGTGGCTCACAATGAACCTGGCGATAAGGGCTCGAGGAATGGATGAGATAGCATGGGCAACCATTTTTTCTACAGCATGTTGGAGAAGTTGGACGTGGCGTAATCAGTTGGTTTTTTAGGACTCATATTTTATTCTTGGAAACCCCGCCAACATTGTGAGAGAGATGGCAACAAAATTCTCACAAGCCTACAAAATCATTTTTTTCAACCAAGGTAGAGGTCAACAATTAAATCTCACCAAATGGGAGCCTCCACCTAAGGGGTGGATAAAAATCAAGATGGATGGAGCCAAGGTGAACTATGGTCGACGGGCAAGCGCGGGAGGAGTTCTCAGAGATGACACGAGTTAATGGCTTCTCGGTTTCACACAAGGATTGGAAGTCTCAACACCAATCGAGGCAGAGTTTTGGGGAGCACTAACGGGACTCCAAGTGGCGTGGGATCGAGGGTTCAGAAAGGTGGAATTAGATATGGACAGTAGACAATTAGTAGACTTTTTTGCAAGCCGAGCGGCTCCAGGGAGACATCTCCAATTCTTGTATACTCGTAGAAAGAGGCTGTTGCAGTGCAACTGGCAGGTGGTCATCAATTACATCTGTAGGGACAACAATAGTGTGGTGGACACCCTAGCCCACAGAGCACTTTCAGAACGAGTAGGAATTAGAGGACTTGATCATCCACCTGTCAGCTTGAGTCCGTTCCTTTTTGGCGATATTGTAGGGGCTACCTTACCCCAAGTCATTTCCTATATGTATTTTTTCTTCGCATGTAATGTGGGCTTAATTCCCAATCGAAAAAAAATAAAATAGAAATAAGTATGGACAAAAATATGATGATGTAGATTACTAATTGTCCCTAGATGATCTAAAAAAATTTGAGAAGATGGAAATAACCAATATTTCTTTCCTTATAAATAAGGGAATTTTGAAACTTTGATTGAATGGACAATTATCAAAATGCATCCTACGGTAATCTAGAATGACATCTCTTATTACTGATATCATCTAGATTACTAGTTGTGTGATATTAAAATTATTAGAGAAGTTAAAATTGAAAGTTTTGATTGAATGGGCAATTGTCAAAATGCATATTATCCTATTGGTAATCTAGAAAGACATCTCTTATTACTGCTATCATCTAGATTACTAGTTGTGTGATATTAAAGTTATTAAAGAACTTAAAATGATCGGCAATTTGTCATAATTGAATGCTATAATCCAATAGGTCTTAAGAATTTTAATTAAAATAATCGTTAACCTAGATAGATTATCGTACATGTAAGAAATGACCCCTTATAGGTTATTAGCTAACATGACAATTGTCATGTTAACAACAAATTATTACTTATAAGTGGGAGTAGAATGTATTACTCTCACACGAGCAGATAGTGCATGTTTATCATGACTACTCAAATTTTATGTTTAAACTTATTTACCCTTATATACTAGCCTCTTTTTTTCTCATTCTTTGTGTTCTTTTTTTTTTTTGCTTCATTTCCCAAGCTACCTGGATCCCCCTCTTCATCTATTCTCGTTTCAATGTATAACTTTTAAGGGTATTGGCAAATGATTCATTAATATAAGTTTCATATATCTTATTCATTGTTGATATGTGTCACCTTTGTATATTATGATATATGAAATTCAATCTTGGCCTCCAACCTAAAGAAATGAATATCCCGGCACAACATTTTTTTATTATTCATGACCTCAATCTTTTAGGTTGGCATAAAAATGCCAAATCCAACTTCAACCTTGAGTCCACCTTCGGTTACTTTCACACGATCGTAGAGCATGCCTCCCTTCCTACTCATCTCTTCTGTTAATCCAAGGTTCTTCTCCCAAACGTCCTCATAATTTATTGTTACATCTCTCTGTCAACACCATTGACTATGACGAAGTTATCCCAAACACTAACTGTTGCATGTTAGTCCTCATCGACAACCAATCTTCCACGTTTGATGATGTAAAATGGACAATTGCACTATCAAGAACTATGGGTGTATAACTTGAGCAGAAGATTAAGACAATTGGCATGGATGTTACACAAGATTGTTGCTTTAAAAGCCAGATGATGCATCTTAATGCTTATAGGATATGTGTAATCGAATGACGATGAGGATCACCAATAGATGGGCCTCATAGTGGTAAAGATACCACTTGAATGTTGCTGTGTAAGAGCCACAATATCGATGATAGATGATTTTCTTGCAATGTAGATAGCTTATCTTTTTCAAATTTTAGCATTAGGGCACAATTTGGTTAGTAGGGTTTGTAACCCACCAAGTCTCTGATTTTGCATTGAGTTCACTTGAATAAGGGCATGTCATTCTCCTATAAAAAAAATAGGGGTTTCTCTTTGTAAATTAATATTATGCAACGATTATTAACTTGAATAAGGATCTCTTCTTTGTTCCTCGAAATTCCAACTAGGATTATGAGTAGTTTCATCATTTGCATTTCATTTAAAATTCATTTTTTTTATTCTACACATAGGTTGGTCGATGTTCCACTCCTTAATTCTTATTTTAGTGTAGTTTCCCCTTCTTTTCCATTGCCTTCAAGATTGTGGTTCCTTAGGAAAAATTCCCTAGCAGATTCATTCATATCTTTATTGCCACTATATTGACACATTTATCTAAGTTTCATATCTCATGTTCATACTTGATATTTACATCTCCGAACATTGTGACATGTGAGCTTCCATCTTGGCCTTCAATCTCCGGAAATGAAGACCTCTACATTGCATATTTACTATTTATAACTTTAATCTTTTAGGTGAGCAAATAACAATTTTGACATTGACTATCAATCTTTCATGTTTGAAATTGGCGCTTGGAATATTTAGACATGATTACACATATCAGGACATCAAAATAATTGACATGGACCTTAAACATGATTCTACTAATATTAAAAACCATATGACACATCCTCAATACTTATAGGATATGTGTCAACGGACGACTATGAGGATCACCATTACGATCACCAATAGATGGACCCCATGAGACCCCACTTGGAGGACACTAGGATGTCCCTATTTCAGTGCCACATGATCGGCAATAGATCGCATGCATGTTAAAACCTCACTCATTAAGACTCACCATTAGGGCATAGTTATCTTCGTTGGGCCTTTAGCCAACCAAATCTCTACTTTGGCCTTTTGTTCACTTGAAGAAGGTTTTGATATTCTCGTATAAAAGTAGGGATTACCCTCTAGATTAATATTGTGACTTGGAGAGGAATATCTTCTTCATTCTTCGAAACTTCGATTAGGATTGTGAGTAATTTTATTATTTGCAATTCATTTAAATTCCATCATCTGAATTGATTTCTATACACATTGTAGAGCTGGTCAACTAGGTTTATCTTTGGAGAGAACATATTATTTGTCAGGCGTAACTCTCCTTTTAGTATAGCTTCAGAGAGCATACCTTTTTGCCACAAGTTGAGAGGTTGATCACGACTCAAGGAGAAACTACTGCTTGAGCAAAGGCGCAATGACCCAATAAGTCAAGTGGCCCTGAATTATCTTGTGGGAAGTCCCTTGTGAGTAATTTGAAGCCTTCCTTTAGGTCAGCACAACGAGAGATGGTTGGCCATTTTACTTTAGTTTTTTAGTTTCTTCCAAAATTTGATCAAGAGACCCCAAGTTACCCATGAGAAGTATCTTGTGATGAGCTCAATGCATTCTTTGTAGTAGCACAATGAGAGCTGGTTGGCTAGCAGCTTCATCATTTGGATTTCAAGTTCAATCGAGTGGATCCCAAACAATTCATGTGTGAAATCCTATAATTATTTTGGAGTGTTTTCATATGCCTCCATAGTGAGAAGTGATTGGCTAACTTCTCAATTAACTTATGTTCTGTGGACTTGAGTAGGTGTAGTGAGAGAAAGCCAAATCTCAAGTCTTGATTCATATTTAATTCATTAATTCAATAAATAATGAATAGATTGTTGATGGTGGATTCTTTCTTTGGGATCCCTTTACCATTTTCTAAATCATCTTTTTCTTGTTTTACAAAATTAGAACTAAAACTAGCAACCACCATGTTTTCCTTTTTGTCTAGCCAACCATTAATAGGCAACTTCTAGCATTTAACTCCTAGTTCTTGTGTTCAACATCCATCATATTGCACCTAACCTTCTAGCATTTAATCTCAAGTTGTGTAAGTCTGATAATATGAATTTTCAAACTAGTCATGTCACAGTCTGAGATGCACCCAAGCGATGTTGCACCCTTATCAAACTCAAGCTCAGACGCACCCTTAATCACCCTTTTATCCCAACTACTCGATGTTGCATATCAGTCTTTCATGTTTTCTCTTGCCAATGATAATCTTGCATGTTCTCTTATCGACAATCAATCTTGCATGTTTGTGTTAAAAAGCTTGGACTTCATCGATGAATTGGTTGCACTCCTACTCAAATGGTCTCATAAGTTGTATAAAGATAACACAAAAAAAAAATAATCAAGTGTGGTGGTGCTACAAATTAATCCTTGGATGTTCCATTGACATATGTAAATGAGAAACAGGAAACATAGAGACAATTGGGAGAGAAACAATGAGAGATCGTTGAGAGAATAGAAAGGCGAGTCTGAGAAATCAGAGAGAAAGAAATAAGTCAAGGTACGACATATCAAAAAAATAAAATTTGAGTAGCAATAAAGATTTCGGCGTAAGGATAAACGATTCCCATATTATAATAGGCAAGAGTGATCATTAGAAAATAGAAGCAACAAGATTATTTAAACAAAGAAGTTACAAATGAAAAAAAAATGAATTTAGCGACAATTTAGAAAAAAATTAGTATGATTACAAATATTAAAAAGGCAAATAATATTTTCATGATAATTTTGATAGATAAAGCAGAGCATAATCTTATTGATTTAGTATAAGTAGATATAGTTACAATATCCATTAAGAAAGATGAACAATTCAATTTGAGTTATTTGCATAAAGTGCAACTGATAGTACATTCAATTCGAGCTCTCAAACATCCCCCTCAAATTTCCTTCGCATAAACTACAATAAAAGATGAATAATGAATAGTGTTTGTACTCTAAACATTTTTTGCTTATGAAAAGAATCATTTTTTTTAAAATCAATGCCAAATATTAAACTATTATTAGAGCACTTATCAAAATTAGGACTATATTTTTATTAATTCTTGCTTTAATAATTATGTTTATAAAAATAAAATAATAATGGATAAACTATTGATAATGCTTATCTTACATTATCATTGGTTTAACTCATCATAAAAAATGAATGGTAATTCTAGTGATATTTTCTAGTTAAAAAAGCATTTTACTTCATGTATATTAAACTTTTATTTGAGTCAATAGTTTCAGAAAAAAATGTTAAAGCAAACAATATTTGAATTGCTTCTCAACTATATTTGAATTGCCTCTCAACTAGTAAATTACTTGTAATACCCTTAAAAAAATAAGAAAGGTGAAGCCCACTTTCCCACCTAAAAGTCATGTCATTGCACCACAAAATTCACTCAACTCATGTATACAAATCCTCTTCTTCCTACCTTTTTCTCTTTCATCCGAAAATGCCTCTCCATCCACCTTATTTGTGTCACAAAGAGTTCAAGCGACAAGCTTAACCTCGCCACAGAGAATTTGGGGCTGGATGAAAGGGAAGTTGTCATGTGTGTGGGAACAAAAAGGAGCAAAAAGTGAAGAAAGAAGAAGTGCAATTAAGAAAGGCTACATAATAGATATGTAGAGGAGATCCACTTCTCTAATTTATGTTTCATGTTACAATTTGGATCAACTGTACCAAGGGAGAAAGAAGAATGTTAATATAAAATAGATCGCATGCTTTGGGTTTTTATAGTTAAGAAATTCACATAATGCATGCAAAGTTTTTGATGAAATGCTCAATGCCATATGTTGGAGTCTAATGTTATGAATGTATTATGTTATTATATGTCTTGCATGATATAGAAATCTAGGGTTCATATGTTGGAAATGTACTATGAAGAACTTAGAAAGTGAAGCATATACATTCTGATAGGAGGTTGGTCAATGATGCATTCACAACGGTGGTGTTGGTCGATGAGTCGGTTGAAGACAAAAACATTAGCTGATGCTAGCGATGGAGCCAAAAAAATTATATTAACTAGTACTGTTTAATTATGATAAATTATATATATTATCAATAAACAATTATTATTGATCTCAATAATTTTAAAAAGATGAATCAATAAAAAATAACATATATAATGAACCAAAAGAATTGTATTAAAAATAGTAAATTGGAAGAAAGCTGGTGAGACAAGAGAAAAGTTACGAAAAAGAACACTAATGATTTTTATCATATAAACAAAAATGTTATTAAGTACCAAAGTAAAAAATAAGTTAATTATCACATATAAAAATGACATACAAGTCCTATAAGAATTCAAACTATATAACAAAAAATTATAAATACTTGACTAATTTGAGAGAAAATATGATAAATAAGAAAATAAAGCTTAATTCAAATAATATCATATGTACAAAAATATATACAAGCATTAATAAATCATTAAAATTTAATAAGATAAATAAATATAATGATTGATTTACTTGATAGTTAATATATTTGAGATATACTAATTGGATATAGTGATTCAATATGGGGAGGAAATTACAATTATAATAAAAAAATAATGATATAATTCAATTGTCATTTGGATGCAAGAACAAAATTAAAGATTAACAAAAGACTTTACATATTTTGTAAAAGATAATTAAATAATATGAATATATATATATATATATATATATATATATATTTATATATATATATGTATATATATAAGAAAAGAGAATAATTTAATATTAATGATTTTAGACGCGGGATAAAATTATAATTTGACATAATAATATATAAACTCAATGGCCATTAGGTGCAAATAGTACAATCTCATGCAAGTAGAATAGTGAATATGATAGCAGTGAAAAAAAATACTACAATTGTGAAATTAAGGGGATTTGAACCTAGGATGAGTCAAACAGATACATTCAAAACAAAGCTAACCATTGAGATATCATGTAAAATGTATTAGTATTTGTATTATCAATTGTTTGCACGTGCAAGCATGGGAACCTGTATAGTTCTTCCTCCGGTTGACACTTAGACATGGTCGGTCGATGAGTCAGTCCACCGACCAAAGAGGTAGTTTAATCGGCTTGAACTCAAGTTTTGCACCTAAATGAAGCATGTTATGTTCTCTTATGCATACTTATTGATGTATTCAATGCTATTGTTTGATGTATTTCAACCTAAAAATGATATGCATGTCTAGCCGTAATTAGGGTAAAGAGATGAACCATGTGATGCATGTAAGGTGGATTGGTGTATTATAACAAAACATGGGTTGAGACAATTTTATGCATATCCTATGTAAAAGGAGAGTAAACACTTGTTGTTCGATCTAGCACAAGTGGAAACTTGTTAGGATTGAATTCTCAAAAGTCCAAAGGAGAGAAAGGAGGGTACAAAGTGCATCCCTAACTTAATTAGTCTAAATAAGGTGGTGTACTCAATGACCCTTATTGAACATAAGATAATAAAAGGTTGTGAACCAAGTGGATGGATATTCCGAAGTTAGAACACTAACTTCTAGTATTGCCATATGATAAGTGAAAGATCAAGACTATTTGGCAGGAATCATAAGTTAAGTCAAAAGTGTTATTTGCATCGATATTCAATGACAAATGAGATGTTAATGTCCAAGATGCATTATATTAATAATGTCAAGTAAAGTTATGCAGAACCGAAAGATGCATTGTATCGATAATACACAATCAAAATAAGAAAGTAAGCAAGATGAAATATAATTTAAAATCATGAGCATAATGAGCTAAAAAGCTAAAATAAAGAAAAGATGAATATGCAAGATATAAAATCATTTGCAAAATTAGCTAAGACGCTAAAATAAATAAAAGATGGATGCCATATGATGATCACATGGTTGGGCTAATGACATATGAGGATACTATTTATGATGGTGTTGCTCATTATGGATGATATACATGAATGAATTAAGGACTTTACTTAAAGTCAAATTATATTAAGTGCAATGTCGTCTTTTATTTATGTTATAAAAAAGCTAAGTATTAGTTTCAGGCATGTTTAGGTAAGTTTATTTAATGTGTCAAGTGAGCTTTAAGGACTATCATGTATATGTTGCATCAAGTGTTATCTTAATGTTTATATTCAGTCACATGATTCAAGTTTAAATTTTTTTTTGTTGATTTTGTTATGTCAATGATATTATATTAAAGTCGTTCACTTATGGGGTAGTTTTGTTTTATGTATTTTTTAATTCAGAATGTAATCTATTGCAAATTAAAATTCTTGATGATTTATGTTTACCAGAGTTATTTTTTGTTATTTGAATATATATAAATGAAATTCAATAAAGTGCATTTTTGTGTTTGGTTATAGTATGGAATGCAATGCAAGTGACTAATCAAATAAAAGTTTATTAATAAAAAGTTAGTTATTTTATTATATGTACTTAAGTTTAATAAATATATTGTTTAATATATTAAAAATAATATATTTTATTTCAATGTGTAGTTTTCTATCATTACTTTTAATATATTTTATCTCTATTATTATATTATTATTTCATTTTTAAATTTAACGAATTTTAATATTTTTATTTACTATCTTTATTATGATATATGTATATCCATTTCCATTCTTTTAGGAAATACTTGTAACCTAATATATAGTTTTATATTCAAAAAATGGATTTTTTTAAGATAATGTTTTATCATATATGTCCATTTTTATGTTTGCATTTTATTTTTCTAATCACTGAAGTTTATCATAACTTTTCCCGGTGAAAATATATAAAAAATTTATCTCTGATATTATTAAACATAAATTAATAAAATTTATATGAAAAAACCACATATTATTTTTTTATCCGGTGAATCTTACACATAACTATTTTCCTATCTCCTTTGTTAATTCAAGTAGTACGGTGTTACCTAATTAAGTAAGTAGCACCTCCATTTTCTTATTTTATAATATAATATGCATTTCTTAAATCGTCACAAAACATAAACATTTTTCCACTTTCAGTTGTGACATTTTTATGTGTCGTTTTAGAGATTTTGTAGTAATTGATATACTATTTAATTGCATGACAAAATTTATGAGTAATTTTCACATTTATCCTATCATTTATTATCTTTATTAATTTTAAAATTAATTCTATTTTTATTCATCCTTTTATTTTATAATTGTTATATTTCTATTTTATATTGTATTATATTATACAATTTTGATGTGATGTGAGAGTTGGTGCGAAATGATGTTGTTTTAAAATTAGAATTTTTAAGACATTTATTGTACATTATGTGTTATATCTATTTTGATTCATTTATATGTGAAATTAATATATTTACAAAAATGTTAACATTCTTAATTTGTATTTTGTATCATTTTCATTTATAATATTCATGTAGTTTATAAGATATTTATTGTACCATTCTAAGCAGTTGCATGTTTTCAGCTCACAGTCCTAATTTATGATAATAATATTTTATAAATAAAACATAAAATATACTGGCTATCATATTAAGTACTAAAATGAGTTTGTATGTATGAAATTACAATCAAACTTTCATATTAAAAATTTACAATAACTTTCACATTCACTCGGCCAAAATAGTTTTTATTTGACTCCTCAATCTTCCGTAGTTTTATTTCTTCTAAAAAAATCACCCAATTTTCAATTGAGACAAATAATCAATTTCTCTGGATAGATTTTCTTTTAATTAATAGATTTTTACTTGTACCCTATGAGCATTCATGTAAACGCACAAATTTTAAAAATGGACGGTAAATATAGAGTTGGAAACTGCAGTTGTAATATACACCTTTTTCCACTAGTAAAATTGCCCTATTGAAAGCATTAGATAACGGGAATTCATGTGATGAAACGCTGCAATTTAAGGGGGTTTTGTAAACTTTGAAATCAAGGCAGACTACAAAACTTTTCTGTAACACAACAAATTCAAAACACAGTAAGGAAATATTAAATACCATAAGCCCAGGCAGCAATTTCTCTTGGGATAGACAAAAAAATACATCTTCAAATAGAGAGCACCACTCTGCTGGTGCATTTTTACCACCTTTTTCACAAACCCAAAGTTCATTTCAAAGTTTACTCATCTCACATTTCTCTCCAGTGAGAGGAGATTGTAAGGCAATTTTATTATGTTCCGACTAATTTCAGCAGACACCTTAAAAGTCACATCTTTTCACAACACACTCCGCTTGTAACAAGTAAACTATTCTCTTCAGTACAGGTTCATAGGCTGAACTGATGTCAGTCATGTTAAAAGAAATAAATTAGATACAGCCTACACAAAAATTATATCCCCCAGTTACCACAATTAATTTGGGGTCACGGAGAGGGCTGCGGCACCATTTTGATGGGTATCTTCATCTGCTTCAACTTCTGACTGGAAGCCATTCTCAAAGAATGCCGAATGTAAAGCTCTAACACACTGCTTTGCCTCGCTATCATGAACTACCAAAGAAATGTTCACCTGTAATGTGAAATATGAGCTTATACTTTGGAGCATCAAGTGATAAATTTGGAAAGCTGCACCAATGAAGAGTTTCTTAAATCTGTTATTTATGTAGTAAAAGAAAAAGACCACAAGAAACCTTTGATGCTCCTTGGGAAATCATCTGGACATTCACTCCATTCTTCCGAAGCACATTGAATGCCTGACATCACAGGTACACTGAATCAGTTATTTGTGGGTAGAATCTTATTTAGTACCACTGACGTAATCATATCAACTATCTGAAACTTTTTATGCTTTATAAGCTTCTAGAAAACTGAAGCAGCAACACAGAAGAAGTGAAACAGAGAATACAAATAACCAGATCTGGTCAACAAAATAAGGTGGTTAACCTTTTCTAAAATCAAAGAAGACCGTTGTACATTCCCAATTAGAGAGATTGTTGATCTATGTTGAAGGAGATGAACAACAGCAATCTTCTCAAGCTCCTCAACAACATGATCAAGCTCCTGCATTATATAATTCATAATGGATTGTATAGCCAGTAACAACAAATTAACTGTAGATGCCCATACAGATGCTGAATTGTAGATTTATTTATAACCTCTAACAAATGCAAACAACACTGCTTTGATATTTCAGGATTTTTCATGGGTCGTTCATGCTTTTTTTTAAGAAAACTTTTTCTTTCTATGCTTTAAAGTGACCATGAAACAAAATCCTAGTACAAAGGAAGATAAGCAAAAATAGGGATGCTGCAAAGAAGACCGAAGTGTCATGCTGCAGCTTATCGTTTAAATGCAAAACTTGTATTTCAGAAAGAAATGAATTTTTTTCGAACCTACTGAGTTGCTAAGACTGTTAGTTTACAATGAATCATGATACGTGACAATAATAAATTAGGAACAGTTTAAACTTTTACCCGACTAACCATGCAGGATTAAGCAAACTTGCAGATTCATCTTGTTGAATAAAAAGGAAAAAATATAAAGTAGTACCATATCAGGTGTATGTGCTTACTTGCTGAATTAGCTCTCGGCTCCAAAGTTTTGATGGATCCAATGTCAAAGAGATGCTGACTTCACTTGTAGCCACGGAGTCAACAGAGATACCTAAGTCCTCAAATATGGAGAAAACCTGTAGTTGAAAATATATCAATTAGAAAATATAATACACAAAAAAGATAAATGGAGACAAGAATATAATGCCTCAAAAATAATAGAATGCTATGACATGAAAATTTACCTTTGCTAGAAAACCATACTGACCAAGCATTCGAGTGCTCACAATATCCAACATTGTAATATTTGATTTCAGCACAATGCTGGTTAATATAGCCTGAAGTATACACAATGAGAGAAAAGGGCCTTACATACTGAAATCATTAATTCTTCAAAAATAAGAAACAGATTTGGGGTTTTTTCCACAAACCTTGCTCAAATCTCTTGCTTTAGTGATGACAGTACCAGGAGCTTGAGGATTATAGGAATTCTTGACTCTAACGGGTATATCGCTTTCTCTTGCAGGTCGCATTGATTGGGGATGCAAGACCTAAACAAGATAGCCAAATAACTTTTATTTGACAGGTAATTAGCTAAATAACTTAAATGATCAGAAAACAATATGTTGCAATATGCAACAGAATGTTGATGAGTAAACATGTTTACAATAATATGTGAGTACAAAACCTGTAAGAACATTTCCAACACAATCTCAACGTGTTCAGAGCAACAGTAAAAAGCAAATTAATGTTTTATCATGTGAGATTATCTCTGGATTTTCGAAAAAAAATCAGTTTTTTTAGCCATGCATGCAAGTTGGTAGTAGTAAAGTTTCGCTATCATAGAAAGTTACCAAAGAACTCACCTGAGCTCCAAAGTACGCAAGTTCAGATGCTTCATCAAAAGTCAAATGTGGCACAGGAATTGCATTGGAATATATGTTAGGATCACACGTCAAAACACCATCAACATCTTTCCAGACCTGCATAAAAGTTAAACCCGCATAACAATTGACATTACACAGATTCCAAAAATTGCAGGTGAAAATTCCATGAGAAACATGCTCTTTATGAGTATTTCCAGGCAAAAGTACAGTTCCATAATAAATATCTAACTCATTTCCCAATACTGACCTGGATTTCTCGTAACCCCAAAGCTTTTCCAATAGTTGTTGCAGTCAAGTCACTTCCTCCCCTGCCTAAGGTAGTGATAGCACATGATTTCCAGCCCTGCAATAACAAAATGGATCATAGTTCGATTATCTCTGGATATGTGACCAATCAAAACTTTGATTGAAAAGGTAGCTAAAAGACTAGAACCTTTCCAAGAAATCCTGTGACAATTGGGATCGCTGGGTCTGCAATCCAATCACCATGTAACCTCTTAGCAACTGCAGGATAAGTTGCCTCCAAGATGTCAGCGTTGGTGAAGTCATCTGTGGTTATAAAACCAATATCAAATGCATCGTACTGCAATAGATTGGAGGAAAATGAAATCAGTTCTTGGTAAAAATAATACCAGAAATAGAGACAGAACATATGTTAAGAGTACAGATTGAACCAGGAACAACAAACAAAACAACAATCACAAGGTAGCTACCATATTTTAAGAACATAATATAATATGATGAAGAAGTCGTTCCAAAAAGTAAGCTGGATTGCCACATCAAAAGTACTGACAGTGTAAAAAATGTATTGGCCGAATCTTATTTACTTATTCTTTTATATGTATAATATTATTTACTTATTACTTGGAATATTGTAGAATTTTACACAAAGGAAAATGAACCTTCTCAAAAACAAATGAAAACTTGTTTCCTTAAATGAGGTCACAAAAATGGCATTGTTGGCATAACACAAGCAACTGAGCAAACAATTAATACAAAAACCAGGATGCTTTAATGAATATATGTTACACAATGTCTCAAATGAAAGTGGCATTTCGTTAGCATCATTTAAAGAGTTGAGTAGCCAATTAATTGTTAACATTTAGCTGATAGAGTAGTTAAGAACACATAACGTAGTTTTCTGGTACATGCAATGTTTTGATAGAAATCATTAAGCATTGATGCAAACACTTAACGATGTATTCATGTCTTCCTCACTATTAATCAGAGACAAAGTGGTATGGCCTCCTTTGAGTAAATTAAAAGACTACATATAAGACCAGTAAGAAACCAAGAACTAAGAAGATAACTAACCAAGTTCAGACATGTCCATGGCCTGATGTTCTATTTAGGAGAACCATAACCTATTATGACAAGACAATGTGTGGTTATTTGGGCCACTCAAGCTTTGATGAAGAGAAGACAAAAACTAAGTTAATTTTATATGGACTTTGATCAATATACTAGTAACAGATAACTCAATATGCACATGTCAGAAGTTCAATAAGAATAGCGCATATATATATTATATATGTATATGGGTCACCAATATTTCACTTTTCAGGTATTTGTGCATGCCGTAAGTATAAGTAACATCTCTTAAAAGGAACAAACAAAGGGAACACAAGTCCATGTTTTAAGAAATGTAAGATACAAATTACACAACAATAAATAGTACGGAACAAAAAAAATTGTTAAGGTACTTTGTCCGGACTAGCGTGAACAATAAAGATTATGGGAAAGATTATGTTTTAAGAAATGTAAGATACAGATTACACAACAATAAAATATAAGGGTAAAATTATGCTTTGAGATTAAATTCCAAGTCACTAAATGTAACATCAAAGAAAATATATTCCAAGATTTTTTTCTGACAAAGTAAAGGATGACTACAAGGCTTGGGTATTTAAAATGAAAACTGTTGGATGTTCACGTGTATGGAAAAAAAAAGAAAAAAAAATTGGAAGTGGGTATGTAATCCTACACAGCCTACCAAAAAGAGATTAACCAATCAACCGCTTGTCAATATCATATTCCATAGAAAATCACTTCACCAAGTTTCCTTAAGTATGTGTAAGCTTAAAGTAATATGTATGCCAAGGTAAAAGTAGTGTCATGTGTCTCAGAACATTTCACTTCAAATGATGTCAGAATGGAAACTCATGTTCATCAATTTATATTTTCCTGATATTGCAAGAGTCTGGGCTCATCCATAATTATGGTTTGCTGCAATGTGTACTGGTGAAATTATTATAAATGATACCTGACGTGCTTTAGCACCAATTTTGTTTAGATATGCTGCAAAAATTCGGGTAGACATGCACTCTCCAAATGAAACTAGAAAGTCTCGTGTACGAAGAGTTAGCTCTTTCATCATGGCAATGCCTTTCAAAAGTTGTTCCAGTTCCTCTAATAAACCTGTAAGATAAAGAGTACAAACCATAAGAGACAAACAGCATGAATCGTCAAAGATCAATTTAAATATGACTTAACACAGAAGAGTATTTGCATGTCACAATGAAATTTTCATATAGACAAATAATGCACATACAAGGTTACCTAGTTTCCCCTATAAAATAATAATTAGCAGGATACAGTGGTGAATATTCCGGTACCAGCTGATGTGATCTATGTATCCACCATAACTTTGAAACAACTGAATTCTTTTCTAGCCTTCTTTCTCTTGTGTTCTAAACAAAAAGACATCTCTATAGACATGTACTAAATACTATCTTTCGTGCATCTTCCAACTTAAGCAGAAACAAGAATACACTTTTTCATTAAATGATGTGTCATGAATGCACTTTTAAGAAATAATTATTCTATTGTTTAAACAAAAGATGAGGGATCTGACCACTCCCGGATACTGGGGAAACCAAAAAAACAAAGAAAAGATAAGTGGGTTTATAGTATCTGATGGCCTATTTGGATGAATTGTCACGCTTTGCAAGATGTAATCCATAAAGCTATTTACCTTGTTAAAAATGCAAAATCAAAAGAAGATAGAAAACACATGAATAATAGAGTTTTTCTTTAGGGACGAAATACTTGATACTTCATACCACATATTGTTAGATGTGTAGTCTCATTACACATCTGGTAATATGGCATGAACAATAAAGATATCATAATAAAGTATGCACACTATTGCAGAGTTTTATGACTATGCAGTAGTCCAAATTTATTACCAAACTTTACCACATTATTGCACCATAGAATATTACAAAATGTGGTGGCAAAGGCAACGCAGTCAATGAAAAATAAAATAGATATTAAAGAATTTATAAAGAAAAAGGTACATAAGGATGCATGACCAAATCTGCAGGTGCTCAGACAAAAAATGCAGCTACATGTGAAGAAATATTTGTGTCATCTGTAAGCAATCAAGCATCGAATAAGAGCGAATAGGAGTAATATATTGATATGACAGACATGATATAAAAAGAACATCTCATGTTACAAATATGCTATGCATATCAACATGAAAACAGAAGAATGCACTAATTGCAAAAGATAGAAAATTTAGCCTAACTCTTTGAAGGATCAGCCATGAATGTACAACTCACCAGAGACGACAGACCTATCAATGCCAAGCTCATCAACTGTCCTGAACATTGGAAGTCAACATTTTGTAACAAAGCAACAATCAAAACATTAAGGTAATGAGATGGAAAAGAAAGAGAAGATGGCATACTTAAGATGCAAATCCTTGATGATGCTTAACTCCTCAATTTCAGTGACATTAGATATGCCACAACTGACCGCTTTTTCTCCAGCCTTAAAGAGAAGCAAAAAAATCCAACCGAAAAAGTGGTTCTAAGAAAAGTTAAGAATAGCAACTGAAAGTGAGTTCTTTCGAAAAAGAAAAGCAGATATACCAGCAGAAGATTGTTTGTTGTCTTCCCCATGGCGGAAAGCACGATCACCGGCCTCTCATTTGTAAAGCTCAGAATGAGGTCAGAGACCTCTTTCATCCTGGACGCAGAGGCCACTGAAGAGCCACCGAACTTCATTACTATGCTGAGTTCTGCAGCCTTCCCCTCGCCACCCTTACCAGAACCCTCATCCTTTACTAAAACATATGAATTAACTTTCTGGCAGTTCACCGTCAAAACTATATTCCTCTCATATGCCCTTTCCCTCTTCCTACAGATCAACCTCACTGACGAGTTGAACCCCAGATTATTAGCCAAAAAGGAAGAGGAAGAAAGAGAAGTCGACGAATCTTTGGCAACTCCAGCGCAATGACGAGGAACAGCATACTGGAGAGACATCGCCATTATCCAAAGTTTGTTCTTTTTTTTCTCTTTTCTCTTCTTCCTGCGATATAAAACCAAGCTATATTAAAAAATCACTTGGGTACGTGTATAAAAGCACGAAGCTTTCTTTTGCAGCTCTTTCTTGCGGTTTAAAAATCAAAATTCTAGTGACCACGAGAGAAGAAATCAAAGGAAAAGCATCCATTACAAACAGAAGCGGATAAAAAGACGTTCTTTTTATTACCGTAAATCAACAAAGGCGATCGAAATTGTAGAGTAGAAAGAACCTCCAAATAGTTTCAGGAAACAAATTCAGAGAAAAATACCACCAAGAAAATCACAGAGATCGCATAAGATCGAAACGTGACAACAGATCCGTAGTACCTGTGTATCTCTTCTCTTTTTCCTTCTCCCCTCCTCCTTCTCTTACTGTGGCTCGCTCGCTCGCCCCTCTTCCCTCTTCACGCCTCCTCAAAATCCAGCGGCGGGCGCGCGCGCGAGAGAGAAGAGTAGCGAGCGAATGCGGCGGCGTGAGGCGAAACAGTGGGGGGGTCAAAGATACGAAGAGGCGCAATTATGGTGGCAGCCACAGTAGTTATGATAATAATAATAATAATATAATGTCATACAATTGAATCGAATCAGGTGGATTTTTTTTTTTTCGGTTGCTACCCAATGTTCGGAAAGTTGCGCCAATTTCTCAACTCACACGATGTTAATAGTTATGCGTACTTGGCCACGGGTTGGGGTCTCGACTCACCATCGAGGCCGACTAATCTGGTGTCGCCCCGGATTGCGTGCCTGGCTATAGCAGGTGAGACTCCCAGCGGGAATTTTCTGCGTTCACAAGCCGCTATCCACTCCATCCCAACCCCCGTTGATTGGTCAAAATGGTGGTTGACGAGTTCATAGGTATATTTTAAAATAAAATAATAATAAACATTAAATTAAAAGTTATAAAATACAAAAATTGATTGGTTGAATATTTTGTTTTTAATATGTCAGCTTTCTTTTTGTCTATAAAAGTTTAATCTAGAAAACTTTTCATTTAATTTTTAAGTATTGCATGCCATATTTATTTCCTTATATTTGACACCTCTAAAACTTTTTTTCAAGAATATTTTAATTTTTTATTTTAAAATTATTTAAGATTTGTTCAATGTCATCATAAAATTAGTATTTTTAAAAATCAATATTATTCTTTAAATATATTATAAATTAGTCATTATGATGTATCAAATAAAATATCTCTTATAAATAATGTATCTATGTTAATATCCATTTATATTATTTTATAATTATCACTTAGTTTAATTACTATAGTTATTAAACACAATCAGTTTGGCTAATATCATATCATCATGATAGTCAAATTGCTACTCCGCAGTTAAATTATTACCCACTAATTAAAATATTAACTTTACCAAATAGAACTCTTGCCATGAAGGCCTCGATCGAACCAAAAATTACATAGCACTAATAGATCTCAAACTATATTACATGCAATGCACTCAAATCCATATGTCATCACTTGACAGCTCTACGATATTACGTTTTTGACTTGATTTTGATCAAATAATTAGTTAACATATAAGACACATGGTAGAGAAATAATAATTTTAAAATAAAACTGAGTCTAGTCAAATAAAATATTATATTATATTATTCTCATAATCCAAGGTAAAACTAATAAGTCTTAATAAACTCTATTGCTTGGACTCGAGTAAATTACACGAACGGTCATCGAACTTTCAACGTGTTCCCATCTTGATCACTAAATTTCACTTTATAATGGAACGGTCATTCAACTTAAAAAAGTTTTCCCACACAATCATTCTAATCGGCTACTATAGATTTTCAAATTAAAATGCTTATATGGCAACCACAGGTCCCTTTCTCTCTCTTCCACGCACACATTTCTTTTCTACGTGGTAAGAAAATAATAATAAAATCACCTCCATGGGCACGACGAGGGAGGACCCTTCTCCCTCGTCACCGTCGAGGGAGAGGGAGAAGGGTGTTGCTCGTGCAAAGAGAGGGAGGAGAGAGGGCATCACCGTCGACGAGCTCTGTAACACACGCATAGGAGCCTATCGATGAGCCCTGCAATGCGCTCCACGTTGGAGCTTGCCGCGAGCTTTTTTGTGCACATAAGAGGTCGGCGTTGAGGCCTTTCATACAAATGCATAACGCAGGAGGGGCATCACCCTCCCTCTCCCTCTCATCAGCGACGAGGGAAAAGGAGGAGCCCTCCCTATCTCTCTGCACGAACAGAGTGAGGGGACGGGGGCATCGCCCCCTTCCTCCTTCTCTCCCTTGCCGGCGGCGTCGTGCAGAGAGAGGGAGGAGGGAGAGAGCCGTCCACCTCCTCCTTCTCCCTCAAGAAGGAGGAGGGGATGATGTCCTCTCTCTCTCTCTCTCTCTCTCTCTCTCTCTCTCTCTCTCTCTTCGTGCAGAGAGAGCTCCCTCCTCACTCTCCCTTCTCGCCGGCGAGGGGAGGGAGTGACAACACCTCCTCCTTCTCCCTCGTGCTCGTCCCTCTCTTGTAAGAGATTTTCTTAGAAATTTATTATTTTATTATTTGTTTTGTCACATGGAGATATTAATATGTGGCGGTGAGAGAAAAAATATAGGTGACATCTACATAAGCATTTTTACTTGGAAATCGGCAATAGTTGGTCAGAATTATCGCGCGTGAAAACTTTTTCAAATTGGATGACTGTATTGTTACAAAATGAAATTTAATGATCGAGATGGTTACTCACAAAAGTTCAATGGTTGTTCGCGTAATTTATCCGCTTGGACTCATACTAGACTCTTATAATGTACAAGTCATTATGTCACGAACATCTCCATCACCAGTGTCATGGCTTTTTTTCTAGTGCCATTAAGACTAGTTAGGCTTGTAAAATTCAGTAGACAATTGAACCTGAGGGAATGCAATTACATTTGTCCCTATAGAAATCCATAACAGCTTAGTCCCAGCAGGAACCTAGTGAATCTGAGAAACCCTTTGCAGGAATTTAAGCAGGAACTAGTGAACATGAGAAATCCTTTTTGCAGGAATTTCAACGATAACCAGTGAACCCAAGAAACCTCTCCGCAGAAGTTAGTAGGAACAAATGAACCTAAGAAACCTTTTTACAAAATTTTCAGCAAGAAATAATTGACAGTTGCTCCTAAGGTAACCTAGTTACCCCATGTCTACAGTTCACTAGGAACCAAATCATACCAACATGGATCAATTCAAGAACATGCAACGTTCTTTTTTTAAACTCTATGATCATTCAAATCTAGGCTTTTTTGTTTTGTACAACAATTAATAATTTAATCAATAAAAATAACAATAACAACTTACTTGGTGGCGGAACACGATCCGCTCCATTTCAGAATCAATATAACCAATGTTCTACATATCTTCTGCAAAACACGGCCAACGTCAAACTTAAGCATGGCCCATTTTTCGTGATGGTTGTTCGTCGCAATAATAGGATGTGGTATGGGTTCAGAGAGACCCGACCTGCATTCATGTAGGAACTAGATGGCACCAAGAGGGGGGGTGAATTGGTGTAATAAAACTTTCACCCTAAACTATGTTTGCACAATGAAAATTATGATAGATTAGGAACAAATAAAGATACAAGCATAAAAAAACAAGCACAAACAGATTTGTTGACGAGATTTAGTCTAACTCCTAGCCTACGTCCCCGCTCAAATCTTCTCGAACTTGAGATCTTCGGAGGTCACTAAATTTCTTCTTCAAGGGTGAAGGCTCCCTTATAATTTCTTCTCCTTTCTTGCGAGGGCAAGGAGATAACATCTTACAAGATGTTCACACTTGAACGCACATTTCACTTCCTTCTATTACGGATTCGACACTCAAATTTTCAGAAGGAGGAACTAAGGCTTTTTCACTCAAGATCTCAAGTTCACTAAACAATTTTACCAAAGTTATTTCTCAAAACTCTTGGGATTATAATTTATACTCTGCACTAACGACCTAATCTATCTCTCAGAAAACTAATCGTTAATGCAAGTACAGTACTCTTCACCTACCCCTCGGTCTTCCGCTTCCTCTGCTTTAGTCGACCGCTGCTCTGGTGAAGTCTTCAATTGAACTACCATCTGGTGCTCCGATCGTCCGTCATTCGCATTTGGACGTCTGCAGTTCAGAGCCTTAAGTCTTTGTTCCTTCGTCAAGCTCCTTCGGTCGCCCGATCTTAATTTGTGCTAATTTCTTCAACTCTTCTTTGGTCATCCACTAATTGCACACCAATCCCTCGGACGTTCGCTTCTTCAGTTGAAGTCCTCTGTCAAACTACTTCAGTCGTCCGTGGTTCACCTTCGGTCGCCCGACTTGACTTGTGCTAATTTCTTCAACTCTTCTCTGGTCGTCCGTTGATTCTCCCTGAATCACTCGGACATCATTTTCTTCTTCTCTAAGTACTTCGGGCGTCTGCCCATTCTTCACTGAGTCCCTCAGACGTCCGTTGTTTCTTTACTCAGTACTTTGGTCGTCCGCTCATTTTCCATTGAGATCCTCGAATGTCCTTTCATTCTTCTGACATTCTTCGGACGTCCTCTGACAACACTCAGATTCTTTAGAGGTTCTTTACTTCTTTTGTCAGATATACTGGTCGACCACTGTCTTGCCACATCAGCTCTCGGACGACCTTTATCTCCATATGAACTTCATCGATCGTCCGCTAATCCTTTGGACGTCCGCTCGTCTCATCCCATATACTCTACCGGTCGCCCACTTGCCTTAACTCCAAGGCTCTCGGATGACTTTTGTCTTCGTCTGAAATCTATCAGTCGTCCGCTCTTCACCTTCGGTCGACCTTTCATTCTTCTATCATTATTTTGGTCGTCCACCGCTTTAACTCAAGAGTCCACGGACGTCCTTTCTCCAACACTGACATTCTTTCGGTCGTCCACCGTTTTAATTCAAAAACTCTCGGATGACCTTTCACTCCGTCTAAAGTTCTTTGGTCGTCCATTGTCCAACTTCGGACGATCTTTCATTCCTTAGTTGTATTAGCATCAACTGATCTTTATCATAGGACGTCCTCTTCACCTTGGAGCGCCCGTTTTTCAACCTCTGTACTGTTGACTTAGAACCTTCGGTCTCCCACTATCTTCACCGGGCGATCTTTCCTGTTCAACCTTGTCTCCGGTCATCCATCAAACATCTTTGGTCGACCACTCAGTATTTAGTTCTATTTCTTTAGTCTTTGAGAGAGAGAGAGAGAGAGAGAGAGAGAGAGAGAGAGAGAGGAGGAGGAGAGTGTACAGAGAGAGCTGGAGAGTCGTGTGCGCTTAGAGAGAAAGAGAGAGGTTAGAGAGAGGAGAGAGCGAGAGAGTGTGTGTAGAGAGAGAGAGGAGGAATAATTTTTTAGTTAGGAGGATAAAATGGTAATTTAATAAATTAAAATAATTCGGGTAAATTCAAAACTCAAACTCTTGGATGAAATTGTCAAATCGAGAAAAGTTTAAATTTTCTTCTACCCGATTTTATAATTTAGGTGTAGATCCAAAATTTCGCGATAGTTCATGTGAGGAAAATAGAAATAACCCTTATTTTTATTTCTTGAAATTGCTGGATGTTATATTACACCTATAAAATATTAATTTAATTTTACTAAAAATTAAACAATAAAACTTTATAATTTTTTTCTATGTGGAGCCAAAGTTAACACCCAACAAAAATGATAACAATGAGTGATCACACAACTCGACTTATGAATCAAGATACTTTGAATTAATTTGTTTATCAATGAGACTTCTTTATCTTTTATTTTGTCATTATAAAGTCAGCTACTTCTTTGTAATAACAAAATATAATATTATAAATCAAAGTTGGTTGGCACAATTGACTAGTCGGACTATGCCTTGAGAGGTCGGAAATTAGTAGCCCTGAATTTATCAAATCAAAGAAACTACTTTAGTCAGAATTTACCTTCACCACACTCATCTGAACATCGGATTAGTTAGATGTTATTAATCCCAGAGATCGATGGGCTAAATCCAAAAAATATAGTTACATAAATAATAATATAATAAGATAAAAAATATTGTTGGTTACCCGATTGACCCACCTCGGCTATGTATCCCATTTGTGGTGGGGAGCTGGTCCAAAAAGTGTACTCACGAGCTTAGATGCACACTACACTATGGTAGTGTTTGGCACTGAAATCTAGGATTTTTTGAGTTCTTATAAATAATTTAATTTGATAGATTAATTTTTATTGTGTTTGGATGAACTAAAATGTAATTATATAAATAAATTATATGAATACTTAGATAAAAAATGAGAACAAAAGATATAAAATAAATTTTTAATAAATATAAAACTTTATTAAAATAAAAAATTATAATAAGTAATATAAAATTAAACTTATGAATTAATATTTCCAAAAATTATTTTTGTAAAATATATCGATTAAAATTATTAAAATAAATATTTAATAAATAATATAAATTTAATCTCACAAACTACTATTTTAGTAATAACATACAAATAAGCCCTTATCACTATAATTTTTTCGTGCAAGCATCTCGAAGTTAATGACTAAGATCGAGGATGATTTTTTTATTAAGGAGGGTAGAATGTAATAAAAAAATAATAAAAATAAAATAATATATTAAATGAAACAAGCCGCCCCATTTGGAACCAATAACCAATAAGTTTCTAATTTTGTGACATGCTGCTCATGGTAACCAATGGGAAAGGATAATTATTAAATTGAAGACTTACTTCATGAGGGAAGTCGAAGGCGATGCAAGAAGAAAAACGTAGCATTCACCTTCTCGGCTGAGGCCAAACAAAAGAGGTGAAGAAGCTACCTTATTTGCTGCTATTGTGCAGGGAGATAGAAGAGGTGAGGAACATGCATAGCTGATGAAACTAATAGCTAAGGGAAGAAAGAAAAGAAGGGAAACATAAAGAAGAAAAAAGGTATATAAAGAGATGAGGTTAAGAGATATGTGGAGCAAGATTTTCTTCAACACATATGGAGTATCGTTGGATTAAAAATGAAAGGTTCAGATGTAGGCGCGGTTCATATGCTTGTAAACCGCATTTAATAACTGGTTCGGCCTGACCGGTTCAAGCCCTAAACCTAAACCCCTAATTTTTCCCTTTCATTCTCACGATGAGGCTGCCTCCCACTCTCTCTCTCTCTCTCTCTCTCTCTAACTCTCTCAATCCTGACGGCAGTCGCGCTTCCACGCCGCCGCCACCACCGCCCCTCGCGTCGCCGCCACCCTCTTTGTCCTCTCTCTCTCTCTCTCTCTCTCTCTCTCTCGCGCGCGCGCGCCCTCTCGGTTCTCTCTCTGCCGGCACCCCTCTCCAGTTTCTCTCCGTGATACCGCGTAAGATCGCGCCGCCGGGCTCGTTCTCTCTCCTTACAATTGCGCTGCTGGCACCCCTCTGCGAAGATCGATCACAAGGTTTAGATCTAAATCTACATAGTTTAGATCGAGAATTTGATATGTTTCTTATTTTTCTCTTTGATCAGTTTCTTATTTTCTATTTGATGATGGATATTCAATTTGTTCTCTCTCTCTCTCTCTCTCTCTCTCTCTCTCTCTCTCTCTCTCGGCCTCTCCCCAATAATTTTCTTCAGTTCACTCTAGAAATATATGAGTTTGTTTTATTGGTAAAGGTTGGATTTTTGCTCCATGTTGACTTGTTCTTTTAGCTCTTTTCCCTTGCAGTATGTTTGAGGTGTTATCTTAAGGACTATTGACTGATTGTGATGAGAATAAACACTGAATGTACTCAGCTTGTTCATTCTCCTGCAATTAGGGGACAAGCGGAGAAAAAAAAAATTCAAGGTTGAGGTTGAAGCTATTAGGCGTGTTCAAGCTCTGAGCTAGGCCAACTGGTATGCAATTTAGTGCATACCAACATTGAATTAATTTGTTGCTTTTAATATGTTTGATCTGGTAATTGAACTTAATTAATACTTCATATTATATGTCAGTGTTGAGTTTCCTCTTTGCTTCGAATTTATTTTGAACTGTAGGTTGATGCTTTTCGAAGAAGCTGGGTTATGCGAAATCACTTATTTTTCTTTTCTCCTTTGTCAATATTATTTTGCAGGAAGAGAACCTTTCTGCTATGTATACAGATCCATTGTATTCAGCATATCACTACTCTCACCCCAGCTAGTTGAAAGACACATCGCCATCCGAGAATCTGACATTAAGAAGGATGGCTAATCTAAAGGAGAAGTTGCACCTTATTGGGAGCATGAAAGGAAGTTAAAACTTTAATTCGATTACTGGATCCATCCTTCTGCAGTTCTAAACAAGTCTTCTAGAGGGTCGTTGTTGTCAACGTTGTTATTTGATGTTGTGACATGCTAAATTTTACATGGAAATCTACAATTTTGCTGCTCTTGTAGTGGAGCTAGTGAAAATGATCATAGATGAATGCACATTTGTTTTCCTTCTTTAGAAGACGACCCATCAAAGTTTTGGGTGATTGCAATGGTAAATATTTTAATTATTTTTTTCTTGGAGATGAAGATTAGCCAAAAGATGTTGTCATATATCTAGTTAGGAGGCTTTCATTTTTAAATAACAAAAAAAAGAAGTCCAAGAATCTTAAGGTATAATTAAGCACATCAGACTGATTATTATTTTCAGGCTTGCATGAATGCTGCAGGCGAACAAGCGGATGCAGAAAGAAAAAAATAGTTCAGCTTATGGTATTGTGCAATGTGCTACGTTTCTCCTATGTTTCCTTCACCTCTCTTTTAATTTTTTTTCCTGTTGGGAGCTTCAAATGGGGGGAGCAAATGAGCAATCAGTGTCCTGTTCGTTTTGTCCAATTTCATTCCAAACAAGCATTTATCTCTGCTTAGAGGAATAAGAAAAAGTAATAGAAGGAGATGCTTCTTATTTGCATATTTACGCTCTGCTGTTAACTTCCGAGAATGAGAGATGGGAGACATACCAAGATAGTCCAATATGGAACTTTCATATCTGTAATTTTTTTATGATTATGGTAAATATTTGTTAATTTAATTCCTCAGTGTTGGATCTAAATAGACAATATAATAATTTATGATTGAAATTGGAAAAGCTATCAACTCTTCTTAACATTACAAAAAGCAAAACAGTTGGTCATCTATTTATATTACTCACTATCTCCTCATCCCATGACACATCATTCAACAGTAATTTAATTCATCAGTGTTGGATCTAATTAGACAATATAATAATTCCTCGTCCTATGAGCATGCCTGTTCAGATTCGCATTTTCTAGGTCGATACCTCTCTAAAAAATGAAGCACCAAATGGTTCTCGATGCAACTTGTGATCCTGTACCATAACCTGAAGAAGGATATGGACTAACCCAAAGGTTCCTATCACACATGTAGTAACAAAACTCCTCTACACAGGAGCTTTGCAACCCCAACATCACGCATTAGCATTCCATTGCCGATCAAGTAGTGTGCTACCAGATTTGACATCACGATGAACCACCTTACGTCCAAGGCCCACATGAAGATAGGCCAAGCTGCAGAGATCATATATAAAATTGAGAGAAAAAAAACAGTCAGAAAGATGGTTGTGCTGAAGTAGTCATAAGAAACATTATTCTTGACTAGGAAAGTAGATGGAAACATGAGGTCAATTGGCTAGAAATTTTTATATTGCATTAGACCTTTAATAAGAAATAACAGTTTGAAATAAACGAAAGCTAACTACCTTGAGAAATTAAATGCCAATTGATGACAGTCAGCATTCATTAACTTTATAGAATTGAATGTCAATAGGCAAATGAAGAAAAAAAAGAACATACCCGTTTGATGTTCCAAGTATAATGTTCATCCTAATGTGATGTCCCAAGTCAGCGGACTCACTTCCCCGACATCTCCATGAAGCCATTGATCCAAATTTCCATTGTCTACGTGCTCGTATATCAGCATCCTACTAGAAATAGAAAAGATTTCATAAAATAGAAAAGATGTCATAAAAAAGGAGTATTTGGAAGATATAAGAAAGAATCACAGTACCTATACGTCTCTTGGACACAATAACCAAGTAATCTGACGATGTTCTTATGCTGAACATGCCCAATAGATTCAACCTCAACCTTGATTTTTTTTTCTCTGTTTGCTCCTAATTGCAGGAGAATGAACAAGTTGAGTACATTCAGCGTTTATTCTCATCACAATCAGTCAATAGTCCTTAAGATAACACCTCAAACATACTAGAGGGGAAAAGAGCTAAAAGAACAAGTCGACATGGAGTAAAAATCCAACTTTTACCGATAAAAAAACATAGATTTCTAGAGCAATCTGAAACAAATTACCGGGGAGAGGCCGACTAGGTGATCGAGAGAGAAAGAAAGAACAAATTGAACATCCATCATCAAAGAGAAAATAAGAAACAAATCAAAGAGAAAATAAGAAATAGATCAAATTCTCGATCTAAACTAAGTAGATTATTAGTTTAGATCTAAACCTTATGATCCATCTTCGGAGAGGGGTGTCGGCGGTGCGATTGTACGGAGAGAGAACGAGGCCGGCGGCGCGATATTACGCGGTATCACGGAGAGAGAACGGAAAGGGGTGCCGGCGGAAAGAGAACCAAGAGGGGGCCGGCGACGCAATCTTACGCTCGCGAGAGAGAGAGAGAGAGAACAGAGAGGGGTGTCGAGGGGCGGTGGCGGCGGTGACGTGGAAGCGCGATTGCCGGTAGGATCGAGAGAGAGAGGGAGGAGAGAGAACGAGAAGTGTGAGGCGGTTGAGGAGAGAAAAATTAGGGATTCAGGTTTAGGACTTGAACCGGCCATTGAACCGGTTGAATCGGTTATCAAATGCGGTTTACAAGTGTCTGAACCGCGCTTACATCTGAGCTCTTCATTTTTTATCCCACGGTACTCCATATGTGTGAAGCAAATTCAGCTCCACACATCCCTTAACCTCGAGATGAGATTATATGTTCTATTTGATTAGCTTAATTAAAGTTAAAAATATTATTAGAATCATATTAGCATGTAATTATTTCATCCAAAACTGATTATAAGAAATTAAGAGTTAGCAATAACCCTAATTATAGCTTCATGATGTAAAGATTAGAGAGATTGGAATCTGAACAGATTTGATAGCTCTTGTTCCAATAAAATTTTGGATAGGTTTACGTGTTTAAAAATTATGAAATGATATGGAATGACCCCTGAAAATCTAGTTTCCAATGAACATGATATTATGCAAAATCAATTCTTATAGAAAATCTATAAGCAAAATAGTGAGGATTTGTCATGCTATTTGTGACAGCAACTATGCTAATTTGATAATTATATTATAAATCATATGGATTAGATAAAAATATGATATTTATATGGTAAATCATATGTTAAATAAGATTTTGAACCTAATTAAAACTAATTTAAAATGAGCTTTGTAGAGAAAGATATAAATTTTATAATGGATACATCCCAAGCTGTCAAGATTCTAAAAATGAAATTAAATGGATCCAATTGTGGTTGGAATTAATATATAGTGGTTTAAATTCTGAAATAAATATATATTGAACCTTCATAAGTGTTATTTAAGCTAAAATTTGGAATTATGAAAATAGGATGTGTACATTGAAAATAATAAATTATACAATTAGTAACATTCAGTTTATCTATCTTTAAAAGTGAAGTATATTATATGTTTGATTTCTGAGTTTCTTTATAACTATATTGTAAGAAATATAATGTGATGTTTGTAGGGGTTAAACATAATAAGGTATAATTTCAAATAAAATCAGTCTTACGTAAATAAGAAGTCTATACTTTAAGTTACGAATTTTATATCCAATGTCATTTGAATTATTAATTATAGACTTAGAATCAACCTTGGGTTGAGAATTGTTATTTTCTGATATATCTAAATTGTTATTTTCTTTATTGCCGAGGTACACATCTCAAGTTGATGATAAATGGATAGAATGAGGATGCTACAATTGTGGATTGCTACATAAGAAGACAAAGGTATGTGGTAGGGATTCATTACGGTTCATTGACGATACTAATTAAAAATTCATAACATTGTATTGATTTAAATCTAAGAATCGAAAGATGACAACTCCACTAAAGTTAAATTGTAGTGTACCAAAGGTGTACACTATGGATGAAGATAACATGTTACAAGCACATTGTAGCGTATGTGAGTGTGCAACGGGCTCGTCTTGCACTACGGGTCACTATGTACCATAAGGAGCCATATCGTCCCTTTTATATTTATTTGTTTAATTTATTTATAATTGTTTATTGTAAATGATGATTAGAAATCATTAATATATAGTCATTAGTTGATTATTGCTAAGTAGCATATAGTATTGATTGTGGCTAATTGTTAACATTAATTAAGAAAGCATGAGTTACCTATTTTAATAGTAATCATTATTTATGATTAAACATTGTTACTAAATAATTGCATGTTATGTATTGGTGATTATATTGTGCTATTAATATTGATTGTAGAATTGATTGAATCACACCTAGAAGCATATTGCATGTACAATCGTAATTAGTCTTAAATTTGGTAACCATTGATTATGATTGTAATTGTCATATTGAATATTGGTATCTCGATGGATCATATTGTTGTGTGTTGATCTCATTTCAAAATTTTTTCAAATCATTGGTCATATTATGATTGTCGATCTCATCGTTGGTTCCCAAATTGTTGATCATATTGTGGGGGTGTCAATCTCATCTCCGAATATTTTCAAACTATTGATCTATGATCCAAACGTGAGGTATTGTGGGTACTATGTATTACACAGACTTGGTCAACCTTATTGACATCGAGATGACAAATGTCTTTAATACATTGATAAATGAACAAATATTAATTGATTGATTGAATTATTAAAAATTGATAAATCTCATATGACATATCGGGACAACTTATCGAAGACAAATATATGAAGATGATTTTGAGACATCATAGGAGAAACTTTCAAAATATCATATGATATATGATAAGAAAATAAAGTAAAAGATTAACTTTATTTATTATTGATTGATTATGAGCTATTTATCAAGATATTTGATATTGACACATTGTGTACTTACGTGTACTTATTGATGCTCATAATAATATTGATAATTGCAAAGATCGACTATTGATTATTGACAAGATTGAATTGTAATAAAAATAACTATCACTATGTACTAATAGAAAATAATACTTATAGATGACATTGATTATGCTAAAGCATGAGAGTCTATTATTGATTATTGACAATGATTCATATTGATGGAACATAAAAATTATATCATGCTAAAGTAATAAACTCATTAGCATATTATTATTGTTAAATAAGAATGACTTCTTTAAAGTTCTAAGTAAAAGAATGGGTACATTGAAAGCTATTGATTATATTTTCATAAAAAAACATACTTTATCTAAATAATTAATAATTATATTAGTAAATAAATTGTATTATAAATTAAATATAAGGTAATAAATTATTTTTTATAAAATAAATTTATATAATATAAAAATTATTCTCATGAATAATATAATAAAAAATGTATAAATCTTATTTTAATCTCACACTTAAATTAATAAAACATTATCAAAAAGATAATTGAAATTACTAATTTAAAAATATAATGGGATAAATACTAATTTTATAATTATATTATTAAGTTAGTAAAAAATTAAAAATTATTATTTAACGTTAAAAGTTGAGAAAAAAAAAGAAAAAAAAAGTTAAAAAACCTGCATCAAAATAAAGAAAGATTTCAACAACAACATTTAATGATGTTGTTGCAGCAACAACCCATGATGGGAACCCTGAATCATGTGACTCGGGGTTCCAATCTCGTGTTCTATGTCTGGTTCTACCAAACATCATATTGTTTGGCAAAACATGATGGAACTGAGCTTGATTCGACCTGATCCTAGCCGCGGTTCCACGTGCCAAATGCGACGCATAGATTCGAACACAAGAAGCAACTCATCATGTGTCATAGGTTCAATAATAAGCTCATGACATCTAGGCAAAGTATGTGTCTAGATAACTCTATTCAAGTTTAAGCGGGAGAAATTAATCTGCACCTTGCGAAGGGTACGTTTGCATCTAGGCAAAGTATGTGTCTAGATAACCCTATTGTAGTCGAGTTCCCTTCTACCTTTACACTTGAGGCCCAATCTCAAGCCAACACGCACTATTCTCCTTAGTTATGCTTGATTGAAGTTACTCACCTAAAAGTTGGAGTTTTAATGATCGTCTTATTTTATTTGGTTGTTTATCTTTATTCACTCAAATCTCTAATGACTCGAATGTGAAACTTCACATATATACATCAATAACCACTTAAAGGTGAGAAGGAACCCGTCAATACGTCAATTGCTTCCTTAGCCATGTAGTCGATATAGGCAAAATCATAGAAGAATTCATCTTTCTCCTTGTTCAATCTATCCAGAGATAATGTACGACAACCATATCCTATTCAATTTGATTGTCTTTTTTTAGTTTTTTTTCATACTTTTTTGTTAAAAGTTTGGTATATACTAGGTGTATATATGCATATATGAGAAAAAATGATATGAGTGTATATATATAATTTCTATATATTACTCTTTTTTTATCCAAAAAGTTGATTTTCTTGGCAAAATAAATCAATAACTCTTATTAGTCCACAATTTCTTAGGAATACCAAATCTCAAAGTAAGCAATGGAGATTTGTTTAATGAACTAGCACACAATTCTTATATCTTCACACCAAACAAACTTCGGTAGCTTAGCAATCTCCAACATACATATAACTTTGTCCATAATTGCTTTATTCATTTTTTTTTTCAATTTACCATTTTATTGTGGAGTTTCAAGCATTGTATTCTTATGTTTAATACAATGCTTTGTGCAATCATCCTTAAATTTCTGATATATACGTTCACCATCATTATTTGCATGAAGACATTTCAAGTGATTTCCTCTCTTTATTTCCACATGAACGAGAATTATGAAAAAAAACAAAATACTTAATACTTTATTTTCATAAAATAAAATAATAGTTCTCGTGAATTAATAAAGTATTTATTTCCACATAAAGAATCAACATCAATGGAATCAATTTACTTTCTTTTCTCTTGCAACTAAACATGAATGACACTCTACACTATTTGTAAAGTTTTAACTTTGGAAAGAGTACACAAAATTCCTCACTAAAGCATGTAGCCCTTTCTTACTTATATGTTCCATTTCTTTTTGTCATAAATCTGGTGAAGCACCTTCCACTATTACATTTATATATTGTCCAATATCATTACTGTGAGTGTTGTAGAAAACACTTAACAACTTTTCTTTAGTAGAAATCATGAAACTCTTAATCAATTTTTTTTTCACTCATATGACTGTAGCAACCTTCTTGGTTCAAGCCAAGGAGAAATCATATAAAGATGAGAATATGATATGTGTAATATACTTCAGAAACAACTCGCAACCAACATATATTTATATACATACATATTGAATCTATGCAATTTTAGATTGATTCTTATTGCCTATCTTTATTGCGTTAAAATAATTGGTTTTGTACATGTTGAAGCATTCTTTTAAAGAAGTTAATGACGCGAAGCCTCTAAAATCGATGGAAGAACATATGATATTGCATTTTTCATTTTCATTTGAAAGAAGTAAAGAATCATCATCTGACCACACAACAATAGTGCTTTGTTCATCTACTTCATTTATTTCTTCTCATTTTGTTGCTTCTTTCAATATATGGTTTCTTTTAATGTGTCCTTCCTTACACAATAATAACACATAGTCATCCTTCGAATTGCCATATATTTATCTACATGAGTTTTAAGAACTTTGTTATTGTCTCTACCTTTGATTTATGTGACAAGAGGTTACAAAGCATCTATTACAAACAAAGCTTGTCAATATCGTGATTTAAATCGTAAACTCGTACGAGTTTAAGAGTCTACCCCCTAGAAACGAGTTAAATATTTGTAGTATCGTAATTTGTGGTAGACTCGGTAGACTTGCGGATTGACTCATTAGAATCGGTTAAAATCGAGAGTCTACTGTTGAACTCATAGAATCAATATTTTGGACAAAAAATTAAGATTCAAGAGGTAATTTTTAGATAAAAAAAGATAAATAGATGCCAAATATGCATATTTATGATCTATTAATCCGAAAAAATTGCAAATGCTCTTAAATTATGATTCATTGGTCTTAATAATGAACTAATTGTGATATGTTATCTTTTTCTTTCATTTTAAATCAACTTTTATTTTTCGCATATTGAATCATAACCCTATAAGTCATACGACCTTGTGGGTAAAATTAATATAGTTAGTATGTTATATTTTTTTAATTATGAATGTGAATAATTCTAACTATAATAAAAGTACTATTATCAAAATTTTGATTGTTGAAGTGAAGCATTTGAATATTTGAACGAGTGATTGTATCGATTAAGAGTTAAGATTAATGAGAATATATGATTTTATCATTATAAGAGAATATATTAGCGGTTATGTGATGTAAGATATCAATATTTATTTTATGTTATATAATATATTAATCATTTTATAATAAATTTATCTGGAACATAAACTCTACGATTTTACGATACGAATCCACGAGAGAAAAAATGAGTTTACTTAAACTCTTGATATTGTCAAGCTTGATTGCAAATAATCTTTCATCATGAAAAGCGATACAACATTAATAGTAGAATTAATAAGTGACTTATATAAAGTTTGCTAAGACTTCTGACAAAGAACTTATGCTGGGTTCACTACATTGCCTTTAACATTACCTATCAATCTAGATTCCTTTAAAAAGATTATCACTTATTAAATTATCGATAATATATATTGCTTTGTTTAATATATATAGGTAATGTATATAGCAATATTTGTTATCTTATCTATTACATAAAAAATATTAATAAATAATGTATCATTTTTACCAAAGTACCCTTGAACAAAATAGTTAAGTTTTTAAATTTATACAAATTTGATTTGAATTTCGTGAACTTGAATCACAAATATATATCTT
>LTAE01002486.1:10486-32682 GCA_001647135.1 Pontederia paniculata | reverse complement strand
CGTCGCCACGCCACCTCGCCGCCGCTCTCTCTGCGTCGCCAAGCCACTACGCTGTCGAACCTCACTCCCTGCGTCGCCACGCCACCGCGTTGCCGCTCTCTCTGCGTCGCCAAGCCACTACGCCGACGGACCGCACTCCCTACATCGCCACGCCACCGCGCTGCTGCTCTCTTTACGTCGCCAAGCCACTACGCTGCTGGACCGCACTCCCTGTGTCGCCACACCACCGCGCTGCCGCTCTCTCTGCGTCGCCAAGCCACTGCGCTGCCGGAGACTCTACATCGCGAAGCCACCGTGCTGCCGCCTCCCTGCTTCGCCATGCCACCGCGCTGCCGCTCTTCCTGCGTCGCCAAGCCACGGAGCTGCCGCATTCCCTGCTTCGCCACGCCACCGTGCTGCCGCACTCCCTGCGTCGTCACGCCACCACTTTGTTTTGCCGCACTCCCTGCTGATCTTTTGCTGCACTCTCCGTCTTATCGGTACAGGAGTTAAGAAAATTATGTTAATGTTAAAATTATGTGCGTTGATTTTGGGCATGCTTGTTTATGTTCATCAGTGATTTGTTTATTTCCTTTCACAATTAGTGTAAAATGGCGAAGCTCAGATGTTAGATTATGCTAACATCTAGCGTTGAATGTTAGATTATGCTTTATTATGTTCAAGTTGTTTTTGAAAATGCATTAACTGTTATCCATATTTGTTTCTGATTTGATGTACAATTTACAAATTGATGATTTTTTTTCTTTTGATTTGCATATCAGATGTTAACTTCTGTTATTTATTCACACACAATTTGTCAAATACGAAATGACATTGCCTCTTTGTTATTGCCAACAAGAAGCAGTGATAAAACTGTCTTGGACTGAACTAAATCCTGGTCAAAGTTTTTTTAGCTGTCGATACTATGGAGTAAGTTTTGAAAAAAAATTGTTTACTTTGAATCTTCAATTGTAGAGTTTTTAATGCAATGTCTCTTTTCTTAATTTGTAGCAATCAAGAGCATGTCAATATTTCAAATGGTTGTCTTTATGTTATTGCCAACAAGAAGCGGTGATAAAAACGTCTTGGACATAATGAAATATTGGCAGAAGATTTTTTGGTTGTCGATATTATGGAGTAAGTTTTGAAAAAAATAGTATTTTTGAATATTCAATCGTAGTGTTTTTAATGTAAGATCTCTATTCTTAACTTGTAGCAATCAGGAGCATGTCAGTATTTCAAATGGTTGGATCGAAGTTTTGAACCTCGGCCTACTCAAGTGATAAATGGTTTATTGCGAAAGATTGATCGGTTGGAAGTTGAAGATGAAGTTAGAATCAATAGGAACTACATGAATCTATTCTGGAAAATTATTATTGTGATGACAATTATTGTAGTCATGTTATTCATGTTTATTTGACATGGCAGCTATATATGTATGTATTAAAACAAAAGTGTTTTAAATTGCGAAAAATTATGTTATTGTTTGTTTTGGTAGTGCTGTTGCATGTTAGAATTATAGTGATGTTTATCCTACACACTATTAACTTGGAGAAAGCTTATGTTGGAGTTTTATTTTCTTTTCTTTTCCAACTTTTTGATTTCTTCTATATGATGCTTATAATTGCATGTGTATGTAGCAGGACTAGATGAATCATGAATGGTTCCTTAGGACTTGCCATGATTTGGTTGAATGCCATGAGCATTCTGTTTTGTTATTGCCATTGTGTGTTGTGTTGAGAAGTGACTCCTGGCCCATTTGGCGCCACAGAGCACTGTGGGTTGTGCATGTACATCATGCCATGATCCAAAAACCTGCCAATATCCATGCAGTGATCAAGTTCGCTTCTTGCTTCTTGTGACCATAACACAAACTCACCCTGCAAATCTAAATGCAGCCAATAAAATAGACAAAGGAAGAAATTGATCAAGTAAACCTGAAATTGATCAAGTTGGCGGCCTATTTGTTGTAGGCACGTTCCAGAGGCCTAGTGTTTCTTATATAATTAATTTTTTCTCTATAAGAAAAAAAAGTTCCACAGGAAAATAAAACTTCTTCTCAATAAGAAAAATATCAAAAGCTTTTTCTCAAACTTAATTAATCTCATTCACTTGTGTGTCATTCTACATTTCATCATATGACCTGGCAACAGGAGGAAAAGAACATCTTTGTCTTTCATGTAAACTTGGTATAACCACAGTTAAATCTAGACAAATCTTCCTTTTAGTAATAATAAAATCATACAAACATATCCAAGTATATAAAAGTTCAGAACTTTTCGATCCAAATTAAAGAACATAACTTATTCTCACTAAATTTGAGTGTGATCACTTCAGAGTCTTTGAGCTCATATTATTTTGATAGTTGTTGTAACAGTTTCAAATCTGTAGCATGTATTACATGAAAACAAGTATAACAAAGTATGGAACTTATGGTTATAACTCCGTGTTCAACTATCAAAATATAAATCTGCAAGGACTTATAATTTAACTTTGTTGTTGAAGATTTGGCTAAAATAAAGATCTGTGGTATCGAACCAGAAAATATACTTTGGGGAAACAGAGATAATATTCTATATTGATCATAAGATTCAAATGTAAATGCATAATACAATCTTACAACATCCGATTAACTTCGGAAGGGGCAATTGATAAGTGATAACTCAAGGCTAATTCTGTTGCCAAGGATCGTACAAACCACATTGTGGTTGAACTGGAAAAAATGTGCAAATGAAAGTTGTGCAAAAGTCTCATGCAAACTTCAGTATGGAAGGTCACCCGCTGGCAATTCCCAGTTGTCATCTTGGTCTTCCCGAGCCACTTTAGGGGCAGGTTCATTATCACCGGACGAAGGAAATCTAGGTCCCGACCGTCTGAAAAAGTAAAAAATCATTACTGAGGTATGCTTAATTAATATGTTCACTTATAAGTTTGCAATCGTTAATAGCGACGGATGAACACTCTCTGAAAAAAATACCGATGGATGGATATGAAGATATCAGAAATTGCGCCGCAAGTGTCTTTAAACAAAAACAGAAAAATCGTATTCATGATAATTAACACTGATAATCTAATAGTAGGGAATTGAATGATGAAAGGAGAAAGTAATTGCATGGATATGCATGTACCTACATATGAGAGAGTAGGAAATTGCAAATCCAAGGCAACTGAGAAATTAGAGTACCAAATTTTTATATTATTGTTATTTCCAGAAATAATTAAATCAAAAGTCACACAAGGTGAAAAGGAAATCAGACATTCATAAGACCAGAATCTCAATGAATATGTCTTTGGTCTCCTAAGCAATCATACTTCTAAAAAATGACAAAAGTTGAATGATGGAGGAAACAAAACAGGAACCCCGATAAATATGTAAAAAACATATGCCTCCGTAGGTTCCGTTATGTTAGTAGAGATATCTTTTAGGGACGGGTGTCTAAGTAGAGATATTTCCCTGACAATTGACATACTATGAATGCAACTGGAGAACAAATTGACATACTATGAATGCAACTGGAGAACAAATTGGAGCAATCCACAGTGGTATTATCATTCATGTACAATTTTAATCTCTCAAAATTGGATAAACCAGATTAAACACTAGAACACATGATTACCTAATATCTAAAATAAGATATTACAAAACATGCCAAATCACGGAGAGCGCAAGAGAAGAAATATATATAAACTCAACTTTTACAGCAGAATTTGTAATTTCTAGGAGAAAGATAAGACACAATGTTAATGTCATGTAATTTCTTCAATTGTAAGCAGGAAAGATAATGGAGAGAACACAGAGAATTCAGCAAAAAGTTGTTGGGAAGGGACATTACGTAGAGCATTTGGCCGACGTTACCAGTGTTTACAGTAGGGAAGTGTTCTCTGGCATGGTATTGGCTTTTGCAACATACTCATCATACTCCTCCTGCATGCATGAAATCGATCCATCAGTTTGGAAGAGTAACTACATGAGTCGAAACATGAAAAGAATGCAGGAATTATACTTGAATGTCATTATGTGATTCATTTAATGAATCATAACTTTTCTATGATCCAACATGGCCTTGTTGTATGTGTTCATTTGTCATATCGTTATGTCGCTTATCCTATTCATGGAAAAGTAGTGGTCAATAAGAAAATATCAAAATATAGAACTTATAGAAACAAATGAAACAAGATATTTTTTTTACCTTAAATATTGGACAATTTCTTTTATCATGACCCTTCTTTCCACATCCGCCGTAGCTCCTCTTCTTGGAATCATTTTGTGACATAGAAATTTCCGCGCCATATTTAATCCGGCTTGCATTTCGTGGTCTCCTCTTGGCCTTCACACGAGTAGGGTCACTTATAACAAATTGTGATTCCTCCAAAGTGGTCGAGGTTAAAGGGACAACTGTAACAATTGATTGAGTTTGTTCAGCCCCCATTGCATCAGTAAGGTCGAAGGTTGCATATTTTTTTAAGACTTCCTCTAAAATTGGAGCCCTAAACTTTAAATGTGTACTAGAAATCAAACCAAACTTTTGTACTCTCCAAATATTGCTGTTCCAAGTTGATTTTTGTAACGGAGTGATTTCATTTTTAGAAAAGTCAGTTGTATCGTATTGCTTTGACTTTGAATATCTCGCATTTATCGTCCAATGGTGAAGGATATATTCGGAAGGTAAGTTTATAACTCCTTTCTTGGCAAGAACATTTAAAATATGATAACAAAAGATGCATTCTTGTTCAAATTTCTTACAAGAACATCTAATAGAAATTTTTCCATGGCAATTAAACTCAACAATATTCTTCCCTTCGTCCACACTTAGTAATGGGTACATTGAGTAAAAAACCTTGTCATCATCTTTGGAAATCTTACGTGCAAATGATGCCGTGACTTGTTCAATTTCATCTTGGAATTTACAAAATATATTATTTGTATATATTTTTGCTTGCATGATTCTCAAATGGATACTTGCTTACTAACACAGGCTTCTTGTTCATAGTTAAAAAATCCTCGCGTTCTTCGACTCCACAATGAGATTCAACAGCTCTATCATATTGTCGTACAAAATCAGTCAATGATGTATTCACATTAACAAACTCATCAAAAAAAAGCATTGATACTTTCTGCCCTCTGAGTAGTATGCATGCTTGCAGTAAAAAGATCCCTAAAATAGAGATACCCATTGCTTGCGTTTGTTGTACATGTTTTGTAACCAATGGCTATCCGGAATACCATACTTCTGTTTTAAAAAAAATCCAACACTCCTCAAATTCTTCCACACTAGCGGATTCATAAAGCCATTTATTGTAGTCCTGCTTAAATGTTCCATGCACATATAAATTTTGAAGATGGATCATCGCATTTCTCCCAATATGTCAAGTACAAAATATATGTTTAGTGTGTGAAAAAACTTTGCATATGGCATTACCCATTGCGATATCTTGGTCAGTGATAATGCAACTAGGATATCTCACATTCATACATTCCAGCCATTTCTCAAAAAACCAAATAAATGTTTCCTCGGTCTCATCGGCAAGTAATGCACACCCGAACAAACATGATTTCCAATGATGGTTAATTCCAGTAAATGGTGCAAATGACATTTTTAAATTATTGGTCCTATATGTGGTATCAAATACCACAACATCGCCAAATATGATATAACTATCTCTTGCTCTGCCATCCGCCCAAAAAAAAATAATTTCTTACAGTGTCATTTTCATCCAACTCCCATCTATGAAAGAATCCTGGACATTCTTTACCAAGTGTGCTTATTCTTTTTTTATCTCAAATAGTCAATGCAATCTTGAGGGGCGATGTGTGCTTCTCCCGAAAATTGAAGTGCTCGAGCAATATTTGATGGGCACATGCCACTGGTGTGTAATCTCTCAATATCTTCTTTAGACATTTCTGACATAGGAGGTTTGTGTGAACGCCCAAATCTTATCTTTGATGGTGTTGTCAACGGATGACTATGCTCTTCATGAAATTTTCTCACCTCCCACTTATTGTCTTGTCTTAAACCTATATATAAATGTGCCGAGCAATCTTCCCGAAGTTTCCTTCAACGTTTACCCGTCTTTCCTATATTTCGCTTCAAATCAATGTGTCCTTCTTTTGAACAAACAATTAATCTATTGATGATGTTTCCGGTAACACTTGACTTATGTGATCTTGATTTACGAATAGAAAAATCAACCATTCTAGCATACATATTATAATAATCGTATGCTTCATCCTCGGTATCAAATCTCATGCCAAGATAAGGTTTGGTCAATTGATAAGATTCCACATGACTACCATCTTCACCTTCTTCAACATTAATAACCTCATTAATGTCTTCTTCAACACTTTCAGCTAAATCCATGTTGATGAAAGTACCTATAATCAAAACAATGGTTGATTTTTGAAGGAAAACATTAAATAGCAATCAAATATGGAAATCTCAAATTAAAATAACCACTAATTTCAAATCAGATAGGTAGCAAGAATAGATCTAAAGTAGAAAGTTAATAACATTGGATATGAAAAAAGAAAAAATGGCAACTCTTGTAGAGTGAAGGACTACTCTCACAAAAATTTGGAACAAGCGACAGTGTTGGACGGCAACGACCAAGGTCACCAGCGTTGAACGTCACCTTCCACGAGCAGGACCACACAACCGCAAGCAAGACAACTAGGCAATGACAAAAACACTCATAAGTAAATGCAGAGAGGAACGAGCAAGGAGACACGACGATTTATAACAAAGAGAGAAACTAACTTTAAGGTGAATTTCAATGCGGCGAGCAACGAGCAGGGAGGCGCCCAGCGTGGCAGCTCAATGACACACATGCAAGTTTCAGCGTGGCGACGTGCAGGCGCAGGGAGGAAACAAGAAGCAATGCGTCGTCGCAGTGAGGTCGACAGACCGACAGCGTAAGGGCACGCAGGGAAGCGCGGCGGCGCGACAACGTGTATGGACGGAGGTGAGTGCGTGGCAACGTGTAGGTAGTGCGGCGGCGCGACGACGTGCATCATAGCCACGATCAGAGACACACTGTAGCACGGCTGGGCGACGACAACAGGGAGGCGCGGGTTCGACGTTGCGCCTTCTTGATAACGCGATGATGGACGATGCGCAAGGAGGTGCGGGGACACAGGGAGGCACAGGGAGGTGCGAGGACACAAGGAGGCGCAGGGGAAACGGCAGCGTAGCAGCAATCCGCGACAGCCAGGGAGAGAACAATTTGTGCGTGCCGTAGAAGAGAGAGAAAGTTTAGAGTGTTAGTGAATCAAATTTTTTAGATTGATTTAATATTAGTACATCCGGTTTTTAGATGTGTTAAACCGCTTTTTTATAAGGCCGTTGATCTGCGATCATGCGGTGCTGAGATCAAGGTACATGGTGTTCCCTGATGAAGCAGGGAACACCCCCATTAAATCCTTTTTAGAAAGGTGGTGGTGTAGCCATCACTTTTTTTTTATTTTTATCGTGCTTTTGTAAAATCATGATTTATTTTCTGTGAAATAAAATATGATTTTGATAATAATTTCTCACATTTGTTTTGCTAACAAGTTTTAAAATTCAAAGCTCATTTTATTGAAAATAAGCCAACGTTTTGCCTTTGAGAGAAAGCATTTAAATTTCTCATATTTATTCATGGAGTCTTAAGTTGCGTTTGATAAAATTATATTATAAAGTTGATTTTGACGCTAATTGTGTGGAGTTATGACGAGCAAGAATTTTTTCTACCACACAAAAATAACTATTATCAATAGTTATTTTTGTGAGAAATCAATAAATCTTGTAAAAGTAGCAATCCCACACTACCCAAAAGAAAAAAAAAATCCAAAAAATGCTTCATTTGAGTTGTTACTCATAGGATAAAAGTTAATTGAAACCATAAATTAGCAATCAAAATGGTAGATTTAGTTACTCATATATATTAAAATTTTAAAATAGGAATTTTTTCTCTCAAAACATTAAACCTTCTCGCCAATTAATATAAAAAATATCAGTTTCAATGATAGGGACCTAAACTTTAGAATATATTTAATATCTTATTTAGATTGTGGTATTAGGAAGAAGAAGATGAAAGATGAGTGAATAGAGTAAATTAAATTATATTTAGATAAAAAATAGGGGCATACAAGATTTTGAGGGTGAGTTGTACATCCAAATTCCAGAATTTTCGTTACACCAAGGAATCTTTATTCTTCTCTATATTATTTTGATTTTTAGTAAAATTATTGGTTTGTTTTTTTATCTTATTTTATAACTTTTCTGTAATCATGTCTGTTTTAATCTCTATTTATTCATATTTTTTTCTCGTGCTAATTTTTTATTATAATATTTTAAATCTATTGAATGTTATCATAATTTTTTAAATTAATTATTTTCTTATTCAATTTGAGATAAACAGTTTTTTTATGATAATTTATACTTTAAGATATCGTCATTTTGAAAATGCTCGTGTTGGTATAATGATAATGTTATTTTTTTTCATTTTTTTATATTTATCTCTTTTTTCTCTCTTTATTTTTAAGAGAATAAAAAGAAAAAATATTATGAAAGAGAAATACAAAATATTTTAGGAGAAAAAATACTAAGCATAAAAAGACAAAGCAAAAAGATAAACGAAGAAAAAATGAGAAAATAAATTATGAAAGATCTCTTCAACTCTTAAGCAAAGTTTCATATTATGTTTTAGGTGAAAAGTAGAAAAAAATATAATATTATATCGAGTTTAATGAGCATGTAAATGATTTTTTGACTTATATATATTAATTAAGTGTTTGACGAGTAATATTAGATATGCTATAAGTATTTTTTTTTAAATAAAAAAGTTAATTTTAGTTGTGGATAAAAAATTAATTATTTATATTAGATCTGATTCCAATTGTGGATGCATTGATTGACATATATAAGTCAAAAAATAATTTACACATTCATTAAATTTTATTATATTTATTAATAATATCTCAAGTGAAAAATCAAATAAATGCATAATGATATATATATTAAGGGTTATAAATAAAAATATATAATAAAAAGTATAAATGGTTTTTAAATACTAAATACTACTTTACAGCTTTACTTGAAAAAAAATACTTACATAAAACTCCTGAAAATACAAAAAGAATGGAGACATGATAAAAAAAATAGAATTAGAATCTAAACGGTTAACAACATTAAATCTGGTATCCATTTAATTAGGCAACGTAGATGGCTACTAATCCGGTTTAATAATAAAAGCTACTGTGTTGAGTTATAATAAAAGCAACAGTTGCGTTGTTAGGAAACTTGTGACCTTATGTCAAGTGGCTGGTCCCTATATAAATCAAACAGGGCTCCAACCCCCAAAACCCTCGGCGCTCACAAACCCCACTTCTTGGTTCCTCTTCGGCCGCGGCCGCGACGGCGACGGCGACGGCGGCCACGAAACGGTTAACGCCTCGCGGGCGTGCGGCAGTATTGATGGCGAGAAGGTTCCAGGGTGCCCACCAAAGTGTTATCCTCTTCAGGTTCCTTCAGTATTGGTGTTTTTTTCGCTTTCCTTTGGACTGAATCGATGGGTTTGATCTCAATTTCATCTTCCCGGAGACGGTGCTTTTCGCGGCCGCTCTAAATGTATGCCGCACAAGAGTTCAATGTTCCCCCACCAGGCCAAAACTGTCGTCGTCGAAGGTGCGCTCTGTTCTCCAATTTATTCCGGATTTTAGTACTTGTTTACATGTTATATGGTCATTTTAAGGGGAACAAGAGTGAAAAGACTGACTCTTGTTTTTTTTTTCTTCAAAGGATAATTTTTTATGATAATTGAGGTTATATAGATAGATAATTTTGTCGATAGGTAGGGACCTTTATAACATTAGATAAATCCTGCGTCTTCAGGATTTTTTTGTTCCTCTTTTCGTTGTATCAGTATTTAAGAACTGATGGTTTAACATTTTGTGAGTTGGCTTGATGATTTACAAAATTGCATATATATTTTTTGTTGTTCAAAACTCATAATCAGCATCCTATTTTGTCTGTTGATTAACAAGGTTGGAAGGTTATCATGATGTGTGATGTGGTTAAAATTGGACAAGGATTTAGCTCCAGTCATTCCACATGCTTGTTTTTGTCTAGCTGCAAAGTCCCTATGTAGTACTCTTTTAACAGTGTTGCTTTTATGGTTTGTAACCATTACATTTTCACTTGAGATTTTTTTAAGTCATAGTAACTCCTTGTTGAGATTAGGTAACATTGGTTACAGTTTATGGTTTTCGTCGACAATAGGTTGTAAAAAGCGGCTGGTCATGGTGGTTTCCGCTTGCATGGTTGATATTTTCGTAACTTTTAGATTAAAAATTGTGCTTTTTCTAATCTTTATGCATCGTACTCTGGATATCAAATTGACAAAAGATACTGAAAATGCTGTGAGAATTGAATTTTCTGTAACAAAGAGACTGACCAAAATCATCTACTTAAATTGTCAATACTTTGGAACATTATGGCAAAGAATAATACAATTCTATGAGCCTCTTGGTTCATACATCAAGTTAGCCAGCTTATTGCAACATTTTGATCCAGCATTATGTATTACTATTTAGGAGCCAATTTGCAGGTCAAAGTCGTCTACATAAAAATGGCGATACTTTGGATGATTATTGGCAAGAATAATGCAATTTTCTATGCCTCTTGATTAATGTCTCAAGATGGCTTTGACCAAATTGCAGCATTTCGATTCAACATGTCTTACTGGTTAGATGCCAATTTGCAGGTCAAAATCGTCTAGTCAAAATGACGATACTTTGGATGATTATTGGCAAGAACGATGCATATTTCTGTGCCTCTTGATTCATGTGTCAAGATGGCCTTGACCAAAATGCAACATTTCGATTCAACATTGTCTTACTATTTAGATGCCAATTTAAAGGTCAAAACCGTCTTGTTAAAATAGCGATACTTTGGATGATTGTTGGCAAGAATACTGCAATTTTCTTTGCTTCCTGATTCATGTGCCAATATGGCCTTGACCAAAATGCAACATTTCAATTCAACATTTCAATTCAACATTTTGTCTTACTATTTAGAAGCCAATTTGCAGGTCAAAGTCGCCCAGTTAAAATGGCGATACTTTGGATGATTGTTGGCAAGATTAATGCTATTTTCTGTGCCTCTTGATTCATGTTTTAAGGAGGCCTTGACCAAAATGCAACATTTTGATTCAACATTTTGTCTTACTATTTAGAAGCCAATTTGCAGGTCAAAATCGCCCAGTTAATATGGCGATACTTTGGATGATTATTGGCAATATTAATGCAATTTTCTTTGCCTCTTGATTCGTGTTTCAAGGTGGCCTTGACCAAAATGCAACATATTGTCTTACTATTTAGGAGCCAATTTGCAGGTCTAAGTTGTCCAGCTAAAATGGCGATACTTTGGATGATTATTGGCAAGAATAATGCAATTCTCTCTGCCTCTTGATTCGTTTGTCAAGATGGCCATGAGCAAAATGCAACATTTTGATTCAAAATGTCTTTCTAGGTATAAGTCAATTTGCAATTCTAAGTCTTCTACCTAAAGTAGCCATACTTTGGATGACTTTTGGCAAGAATATTTCAAATTTCTTGCCTCTTAATTCATGCATCATTGTATTCTTTTCGGGATAAAGAATCCCCTGTTGGTTCTTATTATTTTCATTGAAAATAAGCATAAAAGTTTCGTGATATATTCTTTTTTTATAATAGAAAAAAATTCAGTGGCAATTCTTTGTGTTTTCTGTATCAATGTGGCTTGTCCAAAATGTGAACAGCAGAATAGACTGTATAGCAGGTCAAGATCATCTATCTGGAATCATGAAACTTTGGATGACTGTTGGCAAGAATAATATTCTTTGTGCCTCTGACTTCACGTTAGGATGGAATTTTCAAAAAAAATACAATTTCTTTATGCCTCTTGACTTCACGTTAGGATGGAATTTAAAAAAAAAATACAATTTCTTTATGCCTCTTGAATTCATGTGTCAAGTAGCCTCAACAGAAAATGCAGCATTTGTATCCCACGATGTTTCTTTACAATTTCAAGCCAATTTTCCAGCTTTTTATGGGACTGTAATTTGGATGATCATTGGCAAGAGTAGCATAAATTTTATCCATTTCATTTACCAAATTATAGGATATTTAATAACTTCACATGTTGAGTTTGAAAGATGCTATGTAGTAGTGCTGGTTGGTAAACATTTACTAGCACTAAGTCATTTGTGACTAGTCTTTCTAAGACACTAAAATAATTTTCTTTCTTGGGTTTGCTAAAGTTGTTATGGATAACGAGGTTCACCCTTAATTGTGTTATGTCTTCACATTTACAAAGTTCTTTGTGATGTGAATAAAAATAATAAATGATACAAGATGTAGAATAATTTAAATTGTAGAAAGTTTATATACAAACTTTCAAATATAAAATAGAAAATATAATCCCATAATTGTTTAGGGAGTTTATATGGAAACCCTTTGCAGACGAACGACAAATGTTTGAGAGACTATACTGCACGGGAGTAGATGAATTTATCGATGAGTTAAGATTTAAGGCATTATGAGCACATCTTGTTAGGTAATTCATTATGTTATTATTCTCGTGATATGATTTATTGTTTAAAAAATTTATATATAAACTTCTAATACAAAATAGAAAATATAAATCTCATAATCGTCTCTAGAGTTTATATAAATGGGCGACTCATGTTGTAATTAGATAATAGTATATGGATTTATTGTTAAATTAAAATTGAAGACATTATAGGTAATCCATTAGGTTATTGTTCTTGTCATGATTGTAATCATTGCCCTTTGACTATCCTTGTTGGACGTCAATTCTTTCCCAACTATCATCCCAAAAAAGAATGTCGTCTCCAACTTTTGTTGTTGCAAATGTTTGAGCCTCTTAAAAAAACTTTCATGTTTGATCGTCCATATTCATGCACAAAAAAAACTTGAACTCTTTACACAAATAGATAGTCATGTAACACATTTGATGATTTGATCTGTTAAATGCAGGTAATGTTTTTCTCAAAGACGGTTGGGAGTTGCATGGTTTACCTCTTGACAGGATTGGAGTGTCTTATGATCTTATCTACTCGAGCATTCTTTTGACGCGAACTTTTTATATGCTATATCATACACTCTACTTCAGGGTTTCAATGAATGTGCCATTTAGCAGGTTACTCAAAGTCCTCCTGGAATGATTATTTTTTCTCCACGTCAGCTGACTGACGTTTAAGTGAAGATATATTACTATACTCACCAGCTGACTGATTGTGGATGTCCAATTGGTTCATTCTTGTATATTCTCATTTTTTTGATGTTTATTGATTTGATGACATGATGTAATTGTAGTTGTATCACAACATGACTGTTACTATATTGTCATAGTTGGCTCATGGTATCCAAATTAAGATTCTTATGTTCCCTATCCGATATTGATAACTGACATGTTTCTGATGCACAGGTTAATTCTCCTATATATTGTAATTTGAGTCCTATCAAAATTTATGGATATTCTTATTTCAGGTATGTTCATCAATCCAAAGAATGAACGGCAACTCATGTAAATCCCATCCTTGGCACAACATTTTGCTCACCAGAATCAAATGCTTACTCCTGCGATCAGTGACTTTCCGTGGGGTTTTCAGGCTTTATCGTTAATATTGTCCATACATTCTGTAAAACTAACAAAATATTCTCGCCTTTCATTTTATTTTCTGATAAATTCCTATCAACTCTTGCTATTAGACGTTCCCGTTTATTGTTATTCTTTTATTTATTTAATTCTTGTATTGTCTTTATATTCGAAAAATTATATAACACCATCTTCACCCTCGTGTTTGAGTGGGGCCCTCTCCTGTACAAGAAAAGATGGTAAGCTTTTATTAAATTATTTACTGAAAAAAAATGATGACATTGACATGGCCATTTGATAACAACTTAGATATAAAAGAGGCTATCATACATAATAATATATAGACATTGAAGAGTGTCTTGTTATTGATTACCTCCCAAAATAAGATGGAGGAAAAAAATGTTGGTGGACCTTATCAAATAACAAAAATAATATTATATCGGGAAAAAGAGCTTGATGCAATCATTCCTTAATTTGAATATTAAAAGATTTTAAATTCAAATTATATCAACAAAATTTATGTATTCTTTATTTTTAATATTTTTTTCTTGTATTAAATCATGAAAAGAGATGATACGATATGAATTTTAAAAAATAATTATTATCAAGTTAGTTAAAATTTAATTCTCCAATGTATTTTAAGATTTTTATGTGTTTCTTTTCACAATTTTACGACTATATATTTTAATACTCAACTTTTCATCTTAGAACCCATCCCTGAAATTGTAATGAATCATTACGGCACTTTTTTCAAAATGTGCATTTCTGTCACGTACCCCCGGTCAACTGAGCCGAAATGATGCAACCCCAAGGGAGAGTTACTTGTGCAAGGAAGCTTACGAAGACAACAGCAAGCCCAAACCATGCTGATTACTATTACTAGGCACACTGTTTTGCATGCAACCGAGAGCTTCAAGAGCACATTATACATCACATATCATCATGACTCATCAAAAATCATGATCACTGTGCACCTACTCATTTGTAGTTTTCTTTAAAAACCACTTCGAAAGTGAGAGACCCTCGAAATTTTATACAGATTTAACCTTAAAATAGTGCTCAGACTGTGATGCGACATTTCTATATTTTCAAAAATATGCATTCAATATTCACATCCTAATACAAGTTTGAATCCACAAATTTAAAATATTATCTATATTTTGTAGCATTTGCTCAGCTCCAAACACACACACACACAGAGGTAGGTCCCCTCATCACCACTACCAACATGGAACCAGCTTTGCAGCATCACAGGCATAAAAGATGTTCAACTGTGACAAATTATTTCAAGTGCTTCCTCCTTGATATATAAAAGGCCACTGCACTCTACTCCCAAGGAGGGGAAGTACACACATTTTTCTTCATTCCTCTTGCCATGGCAGATGCAAGAGGAGTTAGTACCAAGTTAACGCTCATTCCAATGATCCCAGAAGCAAGCAATGGCGACAGTGGAACCAGCAAGCAGAGAAGCCACAGGATCAAGGGGAAGGCACACAAGAAAGCACAGAGTGCGCCCCCATGGAGAGCACTGCGGAGCCTGTTCTCGTGCAGGTATCAGCAGGACGTCGCCGTAGGGAGCGGCAAGAAGAAGAGCAAGAGGGTCGGCTTTTCTCGTGTGCTCTGCAGCAGCACGAGGGGCAGCTCAGACGTCGTCATGATCACAAGGCCAGAAGCAGCAGCTACTCCTGATGCTGCTCACTCTCTGGTAGCCCATTCTAATGAGAATTCAGCAGCTTCCCTTTCTCCTTGCTCATTTGCTTCAGCGGTGCCTTCATCATCGTCGACTTCGTCGTCGTCTACGTCGTCATCATCATTATCCGTTCCTTCCGTCGGAGGACCTTCGAGAGGAATGCATTTGAGGAGGTTCTCTGGCTGCTGCGAGTGCCATGTAGTCGTCAATGGCCAGTCCACGGATCCCTCTGTCGTGGCCAGAGTCTGTCCATGCCTGCAATGTGGCGAGGTCTTCACGAAGCCTGCGGCCTTGGAGCTCCACCAGTCAGTAAGGCATGCAGGTAAATATGCTCATGTGTCTTTCAAGTTCTAGATCGCTACGGTCATTTAGTTATTCCTTAAAGCATAAGAAAAAGTTGTTCATTTAACATAAAAATATAGTTTTTACTGATCTTTGTTAAAACTTTATAAGTATATTGATTTGGAGGAATCAATTTGAGATGAAATATTATAACTCAGATAGTCCATGCTGCATGTTGCACGCCTTAGTCCTTTTTTTTAACAAGAGTCATGATCCCAGCGCAAAAACCTCGTAATTTATCTCAGATTCTCTCTAATCTGCACTAGTAAGAATCTGTTGTTTAAGAACTCATAGATCATGATCTTATCTTACTTTCCACTTGTGGAGCAAAAGACAAAAATGCAACAAGATGAGTTCACAAGGCAAACAATTAATAGATCGTGATCTTATGTTCTTTCTGTATCATGTTTTGTCTCTCCAAACAGTGTCCGAATTGGGCCCGGAAGACACGAGCAGGAACATTATTGAGATAATATTCCAGTCGAGCTGGCTCACAAGGCAGACTGCAGCTTGCAAGGTGGACAGGATACTCAAAATCCACAACCCCAAGAGGACCTTGTTAAGGTTCGAAGAGTACAGAGACTCCATCAAAAGTACAGCCAACAAGCTCCAGAAGAAGCACCCGAGGTGCATTGCCGACGGGAACGAGCTCCTGCGGTTCTACTGCACCACCCTCGCGTGCTCCCTCGGCCACAATGGATCCACGAGCCTGTGCCAGTCGATCCCGCAGTGCAAGACGTGCGGCATCATTCGCGACGGCTTCAGCGCAGACGAGTCCGGGAAGATACAGACGATGGCCACCAGCGGGAGGGCGCACGACGTGGCGCAGATCTCGTCGGGTGATGAGAAGAGGGCCATGCTTCTGTGCAGGGTGATCGCAGGGAGGGTCAGAAGGAGCCAAGATGCTCTCGTGGAGGAGTACGATTCAGCCACTGGTGGTGGTGGTGGTGGTGGTGGTGGCTCCGCAGGCAATGGCTCCACTTTGGATGAGCTCTTTGTCTTCAGTCCGAAGGCCATCCTGCCATGTTTTGTTGTCCTCTACAGAAACATGTAGAGCAACTCTTGCTGCAGGCGTCTGTCCAAGTGAACTGTTGTAATATTTTGATTAATGATTCTGTTGAGAATTATGAATAGTTTGCTATTTGTTTTCTCCTAATAATGATGTAGCAATTGAAGTGGAGTGATGTGTTAAACGTCTGTAAGATGTATATTATTATTGAACGAAGGATTTTAATGAGGGGAATTTTAAATGTCATGGACTAGTTAGCTTTTAGCTTCTTGAAGGCAGATAATGTTCTTCATTCCACTTCACATGAAAAATGAAACTTTGATGCCTGAAAGTCTGAAACATCCACCAATTGGAGAAATGTCCTCTAGCCATGTTTGAAATGTGCCTTTCGAAAGACATACACAGGGGGCCTATTTCTCATTCTTTATTGCATATGGGTTCAAATCTCCCTGGTGAAAAGTGCACAACAGCTATCAGGTTCATGGTCAAATATTGCAGTAGGCAGAGAGCCTGCTTTACCTCTCTATGAGTTCATAGCTGATGCTAGTGCTAGTTAAATATCAAATACTTCCTGTCTTCATCTGATTTGTATTATTTGTTTGTCTGTAGAGTTGAAGTTTGAAAGCCTCCAAAAGTCCATTTCTTCTAATCTGTGTTTATCTCGATGCCTCAATCCAATAAATCATAATGTCCTCATCTGATTTGTTTGGTTTGAAGTTAAACTTGTTGGCTTATCCAAGTGGAACAGTAGGGAGATTTTACAGGAAAGAGCCAGTGGGAGTGAGGACAATCTCAGACTTTTCTGGCGCTGGCGATCAGGGCAAAGCTCTTTGTTGATTCTTCTGGAGAAGAAAGAATCCAAAACAGTGCTCAGGGGGATCACTGAAAGATCTGAACAGGGGCCATCATTAGACGAAGCCAAACATGAGACAGCTGCAGTTTGAATGGCTGGATCCCTTGTTCCAGGTCCAGACATTTTTTATTTGCCAGTGTGCGCACAGAACGGTTGGCATGGAAGGCTACGTGAGACTGGCAACACTTGACCCCTTCTCATTACTGTGCAACCTCGTGAACTCGAATGCCCCTCCAACATGAACCACAAAGTCCGTTACTTTAAACCCACTTGAACGCTTGTAAGAAAGTTATATTTATTCAGAAAAGTAAGACTTCAACATTGCAACTTTGAGAAGAAAAAAGAATGCTCTGAGCATTGAAATCGGAAACCATGGGTCATTTTATTTTGATAAAAATATTTTTTTATTTTCATGCAGTAGTGTCAAGTGTAAAATATAGAGATTGGACAATTAGAAAATATTTTCTTGATAACGAAAAAAGTAAAACTTTTAAAAAGTAGATTTTACTCCTTTAAATAAGAAATTATTTGTTCTCTCACATAATTTTTTGTTTATTTTCGAAATAATTTTTCTTCATATTTGAGTTGAAACTCATTTCCCACAAACATAAAGATAAATAATTTTCTAAAAATATTTTTTTATGAATTTGTTTACAATAAAACAAACTGAGCTTATATATATATATATATTATATATATATATATATATACAATAAAGGGCATGTGTTAGGTTTTATTAATTATTGATGATCCCACAACTAAAGGAATAAAATAAAAGTAGATTTTGGGTCCAATTACAACCACTGAGGAGCACGAGAAAAAGTTTTTTTTTCTTGTTTTGCCGCACACATCCACGAAGGAGAGGAGAAAGAAAATAGGAAAGAGAGAAAAAAAATTAGAATTTGATTGGAGAATGAGTTTTGATTTATTTCTTATGAAATTTTATACATTCTTTATTTTCTAATATTTCGATAAGATTATTTTTATAATTATCTCGTTATTTCAAAAATATTCTTATGTAGCATTTTGTGAAAATAATTTGTATCGAAATAGCGAAAAAATAATTATTCACTTCAACAACTTTTTCTTTTTAAAAAAAATGCCTAAATTTTGTGTCTATTATTATTATTATTGTTATTATTATTAGCTTATTGAAATTTATGCATTAAGAGAAAAAAAGTAAAAAAAAATTGTTGGGAATTTTCTCAACAGCTAGTTACCACCTTGCTAGTATCAACTCTTTCAGTAATAGTAATGCTCAAGAGATGTCGATTATTGCTGAACAGTTTAAATGAAGACTACATATAAAGTCACTGCTGCTTGCACAAGAATATACACACACTGAAATGAAGAGTGAAAACCAGGATTTGATCAAGATACGAGACAATTATTTGGCAACACAGTGGACAAACTCCTGCTGGCTCATGAGGTTGGTAGATCTTGGTAGCTTCTCTTACGAAAGCGAGGTAGCAATGGTGGCAAGGACTGGAGGAGGGAGGGGTGGGTGGGGTATAAGTTAGCCGTTTTAGTGGCCTAAATGTAGGAGATAAAAGCACAAAAGAAAGAACAAGAGGCATATAGCTGCAGATGCATGGGTCTACTACTACTGTAACTCAATATTATTACTTTTATTATAATTTATTGATTACTAATGAGAGTCACAACTCATTGACTCATGGGACAAGAACTAGTGGGATCCCAAAGCATTGTAAGTGCCTACTGGAAACCCGAGCTGAAGTCATGAAGCAGTGAACTCTATGGTTTGTGTTATCTTTGGGACTCGTTGACAGGAATCGTGGACGTTGAGAAAGTTAAGATGACTTTGTGCCCAATGGATATTATATATGATATATATTATAAGAGAATATCATAGAAAATGCATGATTAAACAAACTCAAAGTTAAGTTTACACGAATAAAATATAAAGATAAATAGTGATAAGATGAATTTTAAATTTGTAAAGATAAACGAATAATTTCTTAAATAATTTGATAGAATTCAGAAGTTACATAATCGTTAAGAGTCCGGATTAATATTTGCACGGTTAAGAGGAACATTTTTTATAGTAATTATTAAAGAAAAAAAGAGTTCAGTTTTTTATTTCGCAGGATTTTTTTCTTTTTAATTGAACTGTGAACACAAATAATAGTATACGGACTAAATCAACGTGTGTTTCATGAGCCCTGTCTGGATGGTAGGTTAGCCAGGCCTTGCCTATGATGATGATGATGATGATGATGATGATGATGATGATGATGATGATAATAACACTAATATTTTGTTTTTGAATTGTAAATCGAAACGAGAAGAACGTTTATGAAGTTTATTTTCATCACCAAGCGCCTATGGAGTTCGTTGTCCCATACGTTTCATCATTTTCCCGTAATTCAAAGTCCCTTTTGTTCTTAAGAAAATGAAAATTGAAATACGCCTATTTTCTAAAATATGATAAGGAAACTATTTTTTTTATTTTCCAACAGAAAAAGCATAGCAAATATAACTATTTATAAGTTTTTGCCCAACTAAAAAGTAGTTTAGAACTATTTTTTTGATTGGGCGAAAAATTATAAATACGCTTATATTTAAAAAAGAGGACAGGAACTAGAAGTATACGTACATCTATAAATATATTTTTCGAGCGGCGTGGCGTGAATTTCTAACAGCATAAAACATAAAATATTAATTTGGACAAACACAAATATTCATATTATACACTGTTTATGTATGCAACCCCAAACTACAGAAAATGTTAAAAAAGATAAACCCAATCTACCCTCTAATGTTTAATAATTTATTACTAATTTTGAAACGATTTACGTTTTTACATATCGCAATATGTAACGATCTATAAAAGGAATTCTGTTAATTAATTACAAGATTGCTAATTTTACACGTGGATCAACATTTTCGGATTAGACTAATATTAGTGTTCGTTTGTCTAAGCTAATATAAAATAATCAACAAATTTTAGTGTTGATTCTAAATTAAGTAGTTATATATTTGAACAAAATATTGATGTGATGCGAAAAATCTATCATAGGTGTATAAATATTAGTAAATGCACTAACCATTCAAGTAGTAAAGTGTAGCAAGTATAGAATTATCAATCCCACGAGTAAAAAGTATTGACTACCTAATTTTAGAGATTACTAGAAGACGACAAGGTTTTGAATTTGGTTTAGTTTAGAAAAATTAGAATATAAATAAAATCATTAATTTAGGGATAAGTGGTGATGACTAGAGTCTGGACTACAATAACGATTACATACAAAATATGCATAAATAGTTGAATTTCAAATGGATTAGGGACACCAATTGTATGACTTTTTTTAATGGGTAAGTCAACTATCTAGATGATAAACAATCTAAAGGATATTTCTTAATGGATTAACTTGACAGATCACAAATTAAACATTCTTAACGGATTTAGGACATGAACTTCAATAAAGTATCAACCACAATTTCACACTACATAGTTAATGATCAATATAAACTATTCAAAGATCACAGACAATCATGTTCATGAAGAAATAAATTAAAATTAATAACGAAAATTGTTGTTTACAAGTTTAAATCATATTGGTTAAAGCTATTACAATGAAGGTCTCGAACAAATTGTTAGCGATCAAAGTAAATTCATTCAAATAGATAATATAATAAAGTTATACTCTTCTGGATTTCGAACATGTGCCAAACAATCTTCTTAATGAGTGTACTGCTCACCCTCCTCTTCGGCCGCCCTTCTGTATGCTCCTTCATTTCTGGCTTCAAAGGTCAGGTTGACGGCTCCTAACATGCGACTCAAAAGTTTTCACGAAATTCTTTTATATCCCCACACCTCAAGTTAGGGTTCAACTAGGGTTTAGAGTTGATGTCACATCTTTGCATGTGAGCCCTTTATTTAAATTCATCTTTCAATCAACAATTGTGATAAAAACACTGTCAAATCTTCAAAAAAACTTCTCAACTTGTTACCCAAGGCTTTATACTTGATAGAAATTCTTTTGGCATTTAAACTCCTCTAGAATTTTTCAAATATACGTATATGCATATTCATCACGACCTATAACAGATCTCACGGCCCATAAATATCTATCTTGCCATAAAAACTCAAGTCACCACGGCCTGTGATAAGATATAACGACTTGTGACTTGGGCGTCGATCAAGTCTAGATGACTCATCTCATGGCCCGTAAAAAATAAGTTATGATTAAGATTTTTTATTAAACAATTAAATAAACCTAACCAAATAATAAGTTTTGCATGACAATGCTAATTAAGAAATAATTTTCTATATTTAAAAAATCAAAACTAAAAAAAGAATATGTGACCAACGTTTCATATTAATATGAAAATACAAAGTTAATTAGACAATGAAAAGCGTCCTTCCATTTTACTTGTCATTTTGGGCCATTCTTCTTTACTTGGACCCTTTATAACATCCTACTTTATTTCTTTCCTTGAGTTGTGTTGTTTATTATTTAAATTTCCTATTTTTGGCCCAATTTATAATATAAAATGAATATTAAATCAGAATAATGTTGTATGGATATTTAACAAATAATGTGACTAATTTAAGTATTTTTTTTAAATATTTAGTATTATTTTGGAAGGGGCCAAGTTATGCGATTTTTATAAATATAAGCATAATATATATATATATATATATATATATATGTATATATA
>LTAE01002485.1:0-43643 GCA_001647135.1 Pontederia paniculata | reverse complement strand
CGCATATAATCTTGAAGTAGAACAAATGGATGTAAAGACGACATTCCTTCATGGGGACTTGGAGAAAGAGATTTATATGAGACAACCAGAAGGCTTTGAAGTAAGAGAAAAGGAAAATCTTGTGTGCAAATTAAAGAAGTCCTTGTATGGACTAAAGCAATCACCAAGAATGTGGTATCAAAAGTTTGATACATACATGCTCCAACTTAACTTTGTGCGTTCATATTCTGATCATTGTGTTTATGTGAAGAGAACTGGAAATCAGTTTGTCATTCTCACGCTATATGTGGATGACATGTTGCTGGTTGGAAATAATATGAAGATGGTGAATTCTGTGAAGGGTTTGTTGGCTAAAAAGTTTGAAATGAAAGACTTTGGGCCTGTAAATTTCATTTTGAGCATGCATATTCGAAGGGATCATGAGAAAAGAAAGTTGTGGCTTGGTCAGAAAAAGTACATAAAAGAAATACTGAAAAAATTTAATATGATAGACTGTAAGCCAATTGACACTCCTATGTCTTTAGGGACTAAGATATCTGTAGAACAATGCTCGAAAATATATGAAGAAGCTAAAGAGATGGACCGCGTTCCGTATGCGAGTGCAGTGGGAAGCTTGATATATGCCATGGTATGCACACGTCCAGATATAGCACAAGCAATGGGAGTCTTGAGTCGTTACATGTCTAACCTAGGTAGAGAACACTGGAATGCTATTAAAAGAGTTTTCAGGTATCTTCATGGAACTATAAATTATTCTTTGTGTTTTGAAGATACAGGAAATGGAAACAGACTTGACATAGTGGAAAAGAAGAATGTTGCTGCCAAAGCTCTCATTGCAGTGAAGTATCAATTCATTCGAGAAAAGATGGAAAAGAAAGAGGTTCATCTTGTAAAGGTTGATACAACAGTGAATAGTTCTGACTTTCTTACTAAAGCAATTACAGGTGCAAGTTTGACTGGTGTTCTACAACTATTGGATTGAAGAAGAATGTTGTTGCCAAAGCTCTCATTGCAGTGAAGTATCCACCAAGTGGGAGAATGTTGGAGTTGGCGAATACTTCAGGGCCTCTTGTTTCTCACATGGGGTACGCCCACGTGAGCTTAGGGGAACTAGAGTATCACCCAACGACATCTAACCCCTATGCGCGGAAAGGNCCAAGTGGGAGAATGTTGGAGTTGGCGAATACTTCAGGGCCTCTTGTTTCTCACATGGGGTACGCCCACGTGAGCTTAGGGGAACTAGAGTATCACCCAACGACATCTAACCCCTATGCGCGGAAAGGGGGGTTCGGGGGGGCGGTGCCCCCCGACGGGGGTTCCGCTTGCCCATATGGTGTGGATTAAGAGATTATCTATTTGTTAGGGTTTTGGACCCATATATATTGCTCTTATTTCAGATGTGATGTTGAGCGGTTGTAACGAAAAACAATAATAGTGAAATCTTTTTGCAGGACGTAGCCCTAGCCAAAAGGGTGAACCTGGGTAAATCTGTGTGTGTTCTCTATTTTTCTGCATTTTTCTTTGTGATATTCTACTTGTGTTCTCGAATTTCCCATCAAATTTGACACTGCTCATCTCATCTCAGACATGATTCGCATCAAATCAAACTGGGGTCCTTGTTATCCTCAATGTGGCACGTGTTGGAACTTGCATAGTACTCTAGTTTCTTTACTTACATCTCTCTTTTCAAATCATGGATTTTTTAGAAAATATTTTATACGAAACTTGGTTAGCATAGCAATGTTAATGTCTAAGAAAAACAAAATCCCATCATCAAAGTTATAAGTTAATGGGAAGAACAAAACTTTGGAACATGTTGAAGTCCACGAAGAAGCCCAAAATGAAATAATATAAAGCATCATCGAGTCATCAACATGAAGATAAACTAAAAAGTTATCCAAGTTGGTATTAGTCTTCTTGGACAAAACATCATGTTAATTTGAAGATGAAGATTTTTCGATAGACTCATTGGGCGCTGTTGACACATATGACGGGCATTGCTTAATATGGGCATTGTTGATGAAGAAATTCTTAATGCAAGAAAAAGGTGTGATGCAAAAATTAATGATTTCATCACCTCGCCAACAAAGTCAAAGACTAAATTGGAAAGAATGCTTAATCTAATTATATTGACAATTGAGAAGAGGTTTTTCGCTATGCAAGACCAAATTATTCACAACTTGAAGGCCTTGGTAACCCCAATGAAGGAATAACACAAGTGATTTTTGATCTCCTTCCTCCATAGCTACCAGAAGTTAAACATAATTATGATGAAATGAAGACCACAAATTTTATACTTGAGAAATAAGTTGCAGTACTCTCTTCTCAATTGACTAAATTGCAAAAGACCGATATAGCGAAGAGTTCATGAAACATTGTATGTTCATGCCATCATCAAAATTATAATCGAAGATGATGAGTTTTCATAAAGATCTTGCCAAATCTTGACATGAATGACTTGAACATGTAACTAAAAATTGACGAGTCCAAAAAAAATTATCTTTAAAAATTTTAACCATTCAATCATCATCTCTAAATTAAAGAGCACAACATCAACACCATTAATAAATATTTTATTCTTATTTTCATTCTCTTTCGTCCAAATATGGAATAAGAATTTCTTATTTATTACAATAGTAATTTATCAATCATACATTAAAAAATAGTTAATAAAAGTAACTTCTTAATCACTATTGGAATAAATTTTTTTTTCTGGATCTTAATGCCATTTGACTGGGTCCGGCCAGTCTGGAGAAGAACTTGGTCCGCTCACATGAGTCATGAGGTGCGTTCCACCTCGGGACACGCGCTGCGCCCCACGTGCTCTCGTAGCGGCTTTCCGTTTTTCTCGTTCCCCAACCGCTATAAATCAACGTAACGTTCTGCTCCACGGAGCCGAAGAGAACGATAATAATAAAACAGGGAGGGAATAAAAGGAGGTACCATTCCGTTCGTAGGGTTTCGACCGCCAGGTTGAAGCCCTTCGTCATCTCTCTCCTTCTCCGGCCGCCGTCGTCGTCGTCGTGATCAAGAAAAGAGAGGGAGAGAGATCGAGGGTTCGTTCTTCCGTTCTTGCACATCAATGGCGGCGATTCCCAGGTTCTCCTTCGGGCTGTTTGCCGTTCTGGCACTCGTCTTCGGCATCGTCGTGCCGGCCGTCCAGGCTCAGGCTCCCGCTCCGGCGCCTTCCAGCGATGGTTTGTTCTTCCTCGATCTGCTCTCTTTTCTTTTCGTTTCGTCTCGTTGCCATGCATTTATGGTGTTTATGGATGGTTAAGATCTGTGTGTTTTGGGTTTACGGGAGGATCCATTATAGTGAAATGTAGCTAAAGAAATGATCTTAATAGTGTTTCTTTGGATCTGGATGAGTTCATTTTTGGGGAAAATTTTCTTCAAGATCCTATTTTTATGACAAAATACTTGCTTTTGGAGGTTCCCACGTTGTTATGCTGTAAATATCCGATGCTTTATTTCCAGAATTATGAGCAAAGAGTCTGATTTCTGATTCTTTGTGTAAACGCATAGTGATTTATTGTTTCTACTGCATGTTTCTGTTTCAACTTAATTACTAGATGCTTTGTGAGAAATTTTCTCTGAGAAATTACTAAATGGGTGGTAATTTAGTTTTTCCTATTGCATGTTTCTGTTTCAACTTAATTGCTAGATGCTCTATGAGAAATTTTCCGTGGTTTCTCTTGTTGTTCTGATAAACTCAGATGCAATTTCTTTTGTTAATGCATGCTAAGCTAAATGATTGTATTCTTGCTTTGATCTCATAATTATTCGAGTTTCTCATATAAATTACGTGCAGCGTCCACCCGAGTAATGTTGTTAATGTTCATGAATTTTCTTTCTCACTTTACTTTTTTGAACCCTGAAACGAGTCACTAGTCCTTTGGATCTATTCCGTGGAATAATTGACTAATGTTGTTAATGTTCATTGCTGGAAGTTTAGTATGGACAGCTTGATTTTTTGAATCTGAATCATATAACTGGCCATATACATGCCATTACTAATGGTTAATCTTCTACCTGTAATTGCATTGTTGTTTCCGGGATGCAAATCTCTGCACAGACAGTAGAAAGAAGCAGCTCACTTCTTAAACTTTGATTAGAAGGTTTTAATGCAAATGCTACTTGTTTTCTTACACGATTTGTTCGGCCTGTTTTGATTGGTAGCAATCTATATATGTTCAAATGTTTGTTGGATTCATGTTATTTTTCATGTCTGTTTTAATTTAATTTAATTTTTTTTGGGGGCAGGGACATCAATTGATCAGGGCATTGCGTATTTGCTGATGCTGGTGGCACTTGTACTTACCTACCTCATCCATCCCTTGGATGCCTCCTCCCCTTACAGACTCTTCTAAATCTTTGTGCGCCGAAGATGAATTCATGGTGGGATTGGAACGGGAATGGTGGTTGCTTTCGTTTTTGTTTGGGTGTATATGGATGTGTCATGTTAGTGGAATCTGGACCTGTAGTTGGATCTCATTTCTAGTGGCCAATATCATAATATTATAATCCTGTTTGCATCTGTCTCTCCTTGTTTTCCTGTTCACTCAATAAGCTGCAATTTTGCTTTTCTAACTCATCTTGGTATGAGAACTATATATATATATATATATTTATTGTTTGGTAGTATAAATAGTTTGGTGATTGAAAAATGTAGGCTAAAACATGAACTTCACCTTAAAGTCATTTTATCTTACAAACATTTGTTTTTTTATACTTTTTTGTATCAATTTTCTTCATATTTAATATTCATCTGTCAAACACATAAAAATAAATCATTTTTTTACAATTACCTTCCTAAAAAATTATTTTCTTTGGTAATTTTTTCACATTTAATGATCATGATATAAAATATAAATCTTTCTACCCAAAACAGCTACGAATAACCTCTAATCAAGTTTTAAGCGTTAAGTGATAAAGATAAATAAATATCTTCATGGATGATTGTCAATTTTTAGAAAAGTCTTTTTTCTAGCGGATGAAAATTTTCACTGCAGAAATCATATTCTTCAAACTGGTATCTTTTTGAGTTACAGACCTCTGGTTCTAAAATTTAACCCATCGGTTGAATCAATATTGTTGACGTCGTCGTTCATTTATGGAAAGCCATGCGAGTGGGCTCCTCTAGACGCATCACACAACAAACCGAGGAGTGACGCACTTATAGGATACATGGGTGATGCTCTCATACGAGACAAGGTCCAATTTTTTAGGCTTAGAATGATCTTGATTCAATATTAAAATTAGATAAAAAATTGAATATGATTGAATAAGTTAAAATCGATCAAAAATTATAAAAAACGTTGAATCAAAGAAAATTTCGATTGAGAGGAATTGGACCAAGATACAAATTACTAATTCAAGGCTTTTTAGGTTAGGTTTTATTTTAGTTTTCTTTTTTTACTTATACAAAAAATACTCCAATTGATATTTATATTTGGATAATTAATTATTTAAGATATATTTTTATTAATATTTTTTATATCAAATTAATATAACTTGATAGTAAATTTAATTTTTACGTATTTAATCATATTATTTGTGATTCCTCATCTAAATTATAAATCTTATTTTAATTTAATATTTTTTAATAATGTCCGATTCGAACATCCGATTTAATTGATTTAACTAGTCCCACATAGTAGGTGAAGTAAAGTACATTTCAAACTTTTGTACCCAAAATTTTAGGAAGTCTCTAATGCCTCTCCAAGAAGCAAATTATAATACCAAGTACTATAATATCCAAAGGGCATACTATTGCATTGGAATTATAAAAAGCAAATTATTACTAAACACAAAACACAACCAAAATAGTACAAGTACACACATTTTAAAAATTGCTTCAAAACTCTTCATCCATAATAGCACCAACAAAAAATAAAATAAAATAAATAAATATTATGGATTTTTTATAATTAATTTAGACAAATTTATTTATTAAATAAGGTTTATCTTTCTTAATGAAAAATGAACATGAAAAATGTAATTTTCTCAAAAAAAAATTGATTGATTCAAATATATTGGTGAAAATATCAAACACACCACATACATTGTACCATCCAAAATTTCACTCAAACAATTAGATCTTGTTGGTTGATTTTTATCATTATAAAACTTATAATTATAGTATTTTTTAAAATTTTCAAAATAATTTATATCATATTCTAATGGTTCAAAATATGTTTTTCTTGTAGCATCCAAATAACTATAGCAAGAAGTTTTCACTTCAGTACATTAAAATGATATGTCAAGCACACATTTAAATCAAAATATAAGAGAAAATTTCTCAATACACCAAAAGTTACAAAAAGATGTCATTTTCTCTTTCACCATTGACTTGTGGATAATTAAAATTAAAGTTTTTCATAACTTACACATTTCAAAATGAACAAAGATGATTCATTACTCAAAAATCCCCTACAAGATAATAAATAAAATGATGTTAGGATTCTTGTAAGCATATGTGTATTTAAAGAAATATTATCTTGCACAATTATGATAAGAAAGTAAGTTGATATGTAAAGGTAATATACCAAATTGTGATAGTTATAAGAGGTTGACGGATGAACATGGAGCCAAATTCAAGTCTATAATATTTATTGTCCTTGTCTCCATGACTCGATTCTCCATATAATTTAAGCTTGAATTTTCTACATTGTTTCTTCTTAGACAAATGCTTATTATTATCTTCACTTTTTTCACATGCTACATTTTTATACTTTCTCCACCAATTCAAATCTTGAAGGATCACGCCTTGTAGAGCTAGTGCCTTTTCTTTTTTCTTTGAACTTGTTCAACGACCTTTATGTGGTTTGACAATTGGTTCAAGAAGCAAAGGAAATGAATCATTTACATATTGAGATACTTATCCTCGAATATGTTCTTTCTCATAAAAAGTTGAATGTCGATATTTCTCTTGCAATCTTTGAATAATACTTTTGAATTGTGCTTCTTGATCATCCAACCCATCACCAATATTAACAAAAGATTTGTCTTCAATCCTCCAATGAGTGTGTATATGATAAAGTTGTAAAACATCATTTCCTATCATTCTTATCATGTGTGCACAAAGAAGATCCATTGTCCTTGAAAAATAACCCTTACATATTGACAATGGAGAGATAAAGAAAGCTAACTCATATTGTTTGAATAATAAATCCAATGCAATCTCTTTGAAGAAAGGAATCCAATATTGATGAGTGACATGAATTCGTTCATAAAAAAATTTTTGCCTTGATTTTTTGAAATTGATTTTCAATAGCAAAAAAAATTCTATTATTAACATCTCAAAAGTTTTCAATTGATATTTGAAGATAATTTTTTAATATTGCATGTGCACCATGCATAAACAAAGTACTTCTTAAATGTAAGTCATGTGTTTCTACAATAATTAAGAACTTGCAATTTCTCACTATATTTCTTCAAAGATGTGCCATGCTTGATCAAAAGATTTCTCATCAAAAGATTACATCACATTATTCCAATTTGACAACAATATAATCCATTCCTCCTCTTTTTCAAAGTGATGTTTGCAATGTGCTAAAATATTATTTTCAATATGTCATATGCATAAAATATTTTTCGTTCTCAGAAAGACAACTTGAATTACATTCGTCAAATCCCGTTCCCAATCCGATACAATTACCGAAGGATGAATTTCAACACCTAACATCTTGCTAAACATTTCTAAAGCTCATACATAATCTTGTTGTTCTTCCTTTTACAAAAAGATGAAACAAGAGTAAAATGATGTATTAAAACTTGTAACCCCTAAGATATCAAGCAATGATATCTTATACTTGTTAGTTTTATATGTGCAATCAATCACAAAGATAATCAAATAACTTTTAGCTAACATGATTGAAGTGAGATGAGCAAAAAATAAATTAGTCAAATGATCATCTTCAATCATACCTCACATTATATGAAAAGTCTTCTTGTCCAAACTCATCAAATAAAGCTTGAATCATGGTTCGACCTATCAAATCTCTATAAATTTTGTCTTTGCATCGTATACAATTGTTAATATAGCTTGAATATTTGGATTCTCTTAACAAAGTGAAGAAAGTATTTGGCATGTGAAACTACCAGCCATTCTTATTTTCTTTATACGCATAGATTTTTTTATTTTTGCACCTTCATTTAGCCTTACTAAAAGTCCTCCTAGAATTTATTAAAAATTGTATTTAATATGCTTTAACATGTGGAAACAATTATCAGGACTTTATTTTTTTTTCAAATTATGAATTTTTGAAATATCATACTTTAATATCTTTAGTCAGAATTTGCTAACTTTAAGCATATGAACATTGAAACTAGAATACACACTTAAACACATATATCATAGTAGATATTAACCATATAATACTCAATTATTATTTATAATCTCATAAGAATTGGATCATGGATATCACAATAAAGATGCCCAAAAACCTAATACAATTCACTGCACAAAATGAAGAAGTAAACCTTTCAACTAATTCCCCCCAACTAGATGTTTCCTTTTCTTTAGAATCTTAAATGCCACTATCATGTCAGAATCACAACAACTTTGGACTAAAACATCACTTTCTCAAGTTAGTATTAAAAAAATCAAGTTGGAATCACCACACTTAAACATCATCAAAATCAATTTGCAACAATGAACCATTAAGCAATGCGTAGAACTAGAGGAGAATAAAATGATTGATTATTTCATAGTAAAACAACAAAATATGAACATAACATAAATTAACTTTCCTATTACACCCAACTTTGGATTCAAAGTCTAGCCACTCAATTACATAAGAACTAATGACGAAATCCACACATCAATCTCCACATTGAGTATTTAACAAAATTATATAACAAAAGATAACAAAAACAGAAATGAAAAACAATAATAAAATAAAAAGGTGAAGTTCCAACATGTGATAACCTATTTCAAATGTTAGATTGAACCATAAGCCGCTACCTAATACGATCGATCTAATATAAAATTGTGGAAGCATATAAAATTTTCATTTATTATGAAACATGCATAATATCATGGATGAAATCATAATACATAAGTAGTTTATTGATCTAAGAACACATTATTTTCTACCTATACATTATACAACATCCTTCTTATCATTTATATATTTGCATACAAATTATACATCAATAGGATACATTTATCCTCACAAAATGATCAAAAGAGAATCCTAAGTCTCATCCATACCTAATCCAAAAGTGCTTCAATCCTTACAAATGAACAACGACATGAATCACAACGCTGAAAGAACACGAAAATGGAAAGATCGTTGTGCTTCGTCGGTGAACAAATCTTCGACTGCATGCGTCGTTAATGAACCGAAAAGTTCTTTTTGAGTTGTTGTCTTGGTGAGGACTTTCTTCTAAACCCGAACCATTTCAAACTGGTTCAGACAAAGCCAAACTTGGATACAAAAACCTACATGGACACACAATCATGTCCTTTTTGCTTTGATAGCCATGGGTCGATTCAGCAAATTGAAACGCCGATGTCATCACAAGGGATGGAGGAATTCAAGCTCCCATTACCTTTGATGTCGACGGTACTGACCACCATGAACCGTGATCAAGAAAAAGGCGAAATCAAGGAAGGAGAGGATTCGAGACTGTTCACGGGGATGAAGGTCTGGTGACGGGGTCACTTCTCTGGGCATGCAAGGAGGACTACATCGACATCCCCTTCGGTATTTACTTCACTAAGATATTGTTCAAGTACAGTAATACCAAGAATTTGATTATGAAGTTTTGTCTTGATTGGTTGTCGATAAATGAATCCCAGTAGTGCATATAAATGCAATAAAAAATATGGGAAGTTTCTAAAGCATATTGGAATTCTTATTAGGCATCAGCTTCATTCAATTGATTGATTTGGAGTTCAACTACTGCAACATGAGAGATTGGTTTCATTCTAGAAATGTTAATTATCGATCTTGTTCTTCTTTCATTTACTTTAATGCATTCTTATTAATTGTTGTGGGAAGATGACATATGTTCTTATCTTGGAGTGGATAAGAGCCTCTAAAAATATTCAGTAACGCAACTGATGGTGATAATACCAGTGCAATGTATAAATTCTGTCGAAAGGAAGTGATCTTTATCCTGTAACTTATTCCTTTATGGATCGGATTATTGTTATTTGTGTGAGTTTTTCATCAAAATTAATTGTTCTTCAGGGATGGCAATGTTCCTAACTAGTTCCTAAACAATTAATTCAATAATTATTTACTATTGATTACTCGACATTGTTAAACATCAATTGTCATAGTATGAGATATAAACTAAGGTCCTCTTGACTTAATTTATAATCGTATCGATCAAAATAATATTTACAGCATTGTACATCGAACAACATTAAATATTGATTTTGTTAGACATCAAATAGTTCATTGACATTGAATATCCAATCTTCATATCATATGTATATCATCGGCCAAATGATTATATAATGATGTTGCTCATACATTCTTATGGAATGATCTTAAGAACTTATAAAGTCATGAACTTGTGAAAAAATTCTTTGCTAAAAAAATTCTTAAGTAATTTTGTATGAAAATATTAATACTTTATGAAGATAGGCATTATGTTAAAATTTTAAAAATCGATTATTATGTAAGCATAGAATGACATATAAACTATGATCAAATACTGGTGACTATACTTTGATGTTCATCGATCAAGGACTCATCAAAGATTGAACTATAGTTTATATAAGTTAGGAAGTGATACATAAGATATACTCAAATTAATATTGTATATGAATGTATTTACATGAGCATGATCATGAATGTTCATGTGCCAATTAAAATTGCATCAATATGATTATAAAATACTAAGTATATCGACTCACACTCCTAAGGAGATTATTTGACCCTTATGAATTACATGCATTATAAACATGCGGGTATGGAACATGAATCTTACGAACTATGGGAATTGTACTTATATATTGATAGATAGTAGAACATGAATCTCACGAATAAGGGACTCAATTTTATACCAGTGTTATGATTTGTATAAGATCACATAAAAAATTATTGTGTCTGAGATCAATGAAATTGGAGTAATTCTTGTGAATTATAATGCGGGAGGTTGTATAAAATGAAAAAAAGCTTACTAAATACTTTATAAACACTTATAGGACATTGATGAAATGGTATTTGGTAGCACAAATTGTACAAATATGCGGAAACTTTGAACCATTTCCATCCTCAAACATTTTATTGAGATGTGGAATTTAAAAGTGTAAAGATTAATTAAATGAACCATACAAGCTTAAGGAAGTATACTTGGTTATATGATGAGTATGCATGCTAAATAGGGAACATACCAGATTATAAGTGAAATATCTTTCAAAGTAAGTTTGATTATAAAGTACTCTTGTTTGAGCAAGGAATCACATTGATTCAGTAAAGTAATTGTGAAAAAAAATGATATTATGATGTGAAAATTTATTGAACATTCTTTAAAGATTACAATTGTGATCATGATTTAATCTATGTTTAGTAGATGATGATAATGATTAAACTAAGATTATAGAAGGAATAAAAAAAGGAAATTGGATGATAGTCATCATTGGGTATACTATGTGTTGATTCGGATATAGAATAAATGCACCATCACTAGTTGTGTAAGGAGAATGACAACAAGCTTAAGAATTTATACAAGTAATGATGAATTATTTTCGGAGATAGAAGTAAAACAAGAGTTTTATTCATTTAAATTACATTTAAATCTGATGACGAATTTATTCTTTTAAGGAGGTTATAAGTAACAACCAACAAAAAAGGAAAGAACTATCAGTTATGTATGAGAAGAGAATCCCAAAATAAATCTTTTAGCCAAATAATCCTGAAACATTGAGATATGATTATACCCCAAAAAGTCAGGAAAATAATTATCATTATTAATAATTAATTCTTACTTAATTACCTCCCCTTCCTTTTCTACTCACTTTCAGCTTGGACGAGAACGAATGGATCCCTCTCACTCGTAACCTTGACAGGGAAGGGAGAAGACATCAATATCAAGGATGAAGAGGCACAAGACCAAGGCGACTACCAAGCAAAGGGGATGGCACCACATGAGATTTCACTTGATTCAAAGGTCTTGTACAATAGGGGTTCTCCGATTACTAAAAGAGAGGACGTTGGTTGGCTATCACTAGAGATGCATCGAAGTTTCTCTCAGGTGAGCTATATCGAATGATGTTTGCTTTGGAGTTATTTTTCGATATTATAAATCCTATGTTATATTTTGAAAAAATCAAGATCAGATAAATTGTCTATTGCTATGGAGTGGGAAATGAGGCAATTTGATGATTGCATGTTCTAAAACATTAGATTGTTTTATATTTAAATGAATAGATGATGTTTATCTAAGAGATTATGTGATTTATGTTGATGATTTGACCAATAAACATCATAAGTGGAACTTGTTGTGATCTTTTGTAAAATATAAATTACGGTACGATAACAACATATGTTAAAACATCAAGCTAATGATGATTATGAAAAGACTAGCAGTTTAGTCAAAATGCATACAATATTAAGACTTAATGAAAGAAAAAAAAAGTATTGACATATGGCATGAATGGTAACATCTTTAGGAAAATGATAAAAGAAGTGAAGCCAAAAATATGTATATTATATATGGTAATGGGTGTGTCGGCCAAATGTAGGAAGAGAGATAAAAAAAGAATTGTTTAGTCATGATTGATATATAAATATTGATGTGATTTAATTAAAAGTATATGGAATAATTATGAGGCAATTATTATCTTGATTTGACCTAATCTATAAATGAGGGCTATGACTAGTTGACATAAATTATTCTTTTAAAAGGAAATAGAAGTTTTTAGATAAATAATATTGATAATTGTTAAATTAAAAAAATCATATTTGGATATTTTTGTATCATAAAAATTAGATGATTATAATGATTATTATGTGAGTTTGAACTATTGAATGCATATATGATTAAGTGATTTGAATTGTTGATCAGACATAGATGTTGAGACTAAGAATGTCGTAGGAAGAGAATGAACATGAAATTCTATCGATTGCCAAAGAGGTGGGTGAAAACGAGATCATACTTATGGATTGTTCTTTCTATTATAATATGCATGCCTAGATATTTATCTTTTGTTGATTTAAATTATAGTTATTTTATGCCTAGATCCTTCTCGTAGATGCATATCATGTTGTTGTTGCTTTATTAGGAATGCATGTTAAGTAATTTTAATGATTTAACATGCTTACTATGTTCTATAATTTTGATCTCAAATCGACGTTAATATTGATGCAATGTAGAAACGATGCACATCGATCTTGACCTAGTGTTTTGGATATATGCTATGATATAAATAGTTATACTCATGGATTTATTGCTTGAACTCATCTCAATTTCATACTTTGCATTTTTATTATGATCATAAGGGCCATATTTAGAGTTTGCATGATTTGATTGCTTATCTAAATCTTCATCTTATATACGGATTTATAGCATATTAGTGTTTATTGCAAGTTATTAGTTCTATTTCCTCGAGGCTATAAAATTGTATAACTTGACCCAGGTTTATCCTGACCTAGCACGGGTTGGCAGTCAAAACAATAACTATTATTAATATTTTGAGTCGTGAACTATCCATCATGAGTTGTGAATTACATCAAACATTAGACATTTTGTTGTATTGCAATTATATGTCTTAGTATCAATGCATATTGTTTAGTCACTTATTCACTAAGTATCATCCAATCTTTTGTGATTATCTTCTCATGTTATTATTGATTTTGGAGTGCTTTCACTCTCATAAGATTCAATGACGGTCTTAATGACCCTAAAATAACATCAAGAATAATTTGGTAAAAAAAAAATCAAGAGACGTCATGTTAAGCCGAATGCATCACTATCATACCCTTATCTTAAAATGAGTGACATACCATTCTCTTAAAGATGGCACTTGTCATAGCCTGATCCACCACTAACCATTGGCATGACGTTGTATTTTTTGCATGGCGTACCCTATAATCAAGCGGAGAGCTCTTCCAATGTAATAAAAATATAAGAAGTTGAAAAACAACTTCCATTGATCAAAGTAATGAACCAAAGTAATGAACATTGAACAACCATTAATAATTGATTGATCACTTACTTTATCCATGAACGTCGTATCAACATCACACCATGTAATCCGTGATTATCCTAAGTGCATATGTTTTATCGAGTCATTAGTAATATGATGAAGCTCATTGTTGATTATTGTACGACATTGATTCTATCTTTGAACCACTTACTATTTCATCTTCTTAATCTTTATGCATACTCTAATTTAGCAGCACAATTTATTGTTAATTATTTTCCCACGTTGGGCTACGATTGTCTCTCCTGCATTTAATTCTTGTAGGTATAGGACAACGATTGATAGGTTAATGTTGTGTGATGATGATGTTCGGACAACTTATTTGCACAAGAACTAGGGACCTATCTAGTTGTCTTGTTTTAGTTTTTCTTATAAACCCTTAAGTTGTAATAAGAACAAAATCATATCATTAATTTGATGATGAGACATTATATCATAACATTTAGACTTCTGCTTTTAAAATAGTTATTTTCTTATACCTTATTCATTATTTTCTCTTACGTGTATTGTGTATTGCGTGTTGATTGCTTGTGGTCAAGTTTTTGTAAAAATAATAGGTATTGTGTAGTGTCTTCAAGAAGTGAATTTTGTCATGTGGCGAGGTTGCTTTTGTTCATCCATGGAAATTTTGCATGGAAGGAGGCGGTGACCTAAACATGCATGGTTCCTCGTTATTTGGCGCAAAATGAATCTAAGACCACAAATTTCCGGCCACCTTCACCGCAGCCACCTTGTATGTTTGACATGTGGAAGGAGAATATAGGAGCGGATGATTATGCTTTTATATTTGTACTAGTAGTTGATAGATTCTTGTTTGTTGTACTTGATAAATTAAGACTACCAAATAAAATAAAGAGCAACAAGTAAAAATATATAATCTCCAAGTTGGTAGATTCTTGATGCTTTTACTTGTTGCTATTTATTTTATTTTGTAGTCTTAATTTATCGAGTCATAAATATGTAGATCATGTTTACAATCAAATTACTAGTATCATTTATGTTATTCAGGTTTTTTTAATTATATATAATATATAAACCACATGTTTATATTTAAACTTGTTTGTCAAATGAAAACAAAAAATAGAATTGAAAAATATTTTAGTTTGGGGTCTCCATATCCATGCCGTTTTATTTTGAGTTTCTGCACCATTTTTTGCGTCATTTTGGGGTAATTTTTTCTTTACAACGTTCGAAATAAGGATGAACTTAACTTATTGCAACAAAAAAAAGTAAATTCCAGATAAAATATATTCTAATTATAAATGCAATCACAGATATCTTCTCAAATTTGGATCATCAAACTCTCTAGTTCTTAAATGATTGGTTGGATGTGTGAATTTAAAATAAACGAAACAAAAAAGCATACCAATCTTCTTCTTTCTTTTTTCCCGAGATAACAATTATCCTTTCTCAATATTACTATCTCATATCGTGCACAAAATCTATTATTAACAAACTATTAGAAAATAAATATTAGGTGTAGAACAAATCTCTTTAGGCATATACATATTTTAATATATATATATATATATATATATATATATTATCTGAACATTGGATTTGAGACGGCTCAATCCAAGGGCCCAAAAAAAAAAGAAACCCTTTCATTTTTTTCCCTTTCCTCTCCCTCCCGTCCCTCTCTCCTCCATGCGACCAGCACTAGAAGCCACACCACTACCACTTCCAACTACTGCCATGTCGCCGTCCGACCATGAAAAGGGAAAAAAAATATATTCCGCCTCACAAAACTCAACAAGACAAAGTAGTCGGCGCTGACTTGAGGACTTTTCATGCACCATGGGAAGAGAACAAAGAGCTCAATTTTTCTGACAGAAAAATGGAGGTTTTCATTGCCGGAGTTCCTTTTGCCATCATTTGCCTCTGATTCACATCCGGTAACTTGATGTGTTGATTTGCTTCATCTTTTTATTTGTTTCTAAAGGATTTTGAGTCTGATTCTCCCATTTTCAATGATTCGACGGCCATCACAGCTTTGAGGATTCGTCATCAGAAGTTCGTCGGCTTGGCTACGCGCATTTGATAGATCGATGGTGAGATTCTCACATCAAAGACCTCAGGACTAAGTCACTTGCTGATATTAATCTAATTAGGAGTGTTACTATAGTGATGTCGAGCCGGAGTATCGACGCGAAAGAAATCGTCGGCATCATTATTGTCTCAAGTAAGCCTCTATACATTGAGCAATCGGATTCGAGATGTTAGGATTCTAGTATACTTGAGTGTTGACTTCATACTCCTTCATTGTGTTCTCCTACAGACGTGCCACCGTCGGATCCGAGGAGTGCTCGCCGAGGAAGCAGAACACCAGGCACACTCTTTTGCATCAATAAGGCACTGTGGCCGAATACTTACCTAGATTAGATTAGGATAACCATGTATCGATATCACAAATTTGATTCAATTAATTATATTATAGAATAAGAACTATGATATTGTGTGATGAATCAACTTGATAAATACCTCACATAATTAGTTGTAGCTAAAAAAATGGCTCAATAAACCTAATTGTGAAAATAGTAAATTAAGCTTAAAACACTAATTAAGTAACATTTAATCCTATAGACGAGGCACATTATTAGTTTAGTAATTCACAGGTTAAATTATGAGCATGATTACATGAGTAATTAGTAACTAAATTCATATGCAAACAGACACGTATGGGTGATTGCTAATTTCGAACAAATGAATAAATAAATAAATATATTATTTTGGAATTGTTATTATTAAATTTGAAAATTCCAAATAAACATAACACTTTATTGATCTTATGATCACGAGACATAAACTCATACATGTGAAATCAAATGTACAACATATCATAAGAGACACCTACAAAATTGATCATGTGTTTGATTAGGTTCTCAGTTTGTAGGAGACCTGACGATGTCAAGCATAGGCGAGGTGAGTGGATTTTACGATCTTAGATATAACCACATCATAATGGTCTAGTTAAATTCCTTTAGCTCATGTGATTAATTATATGATTGTCTTTTGAGCTATGATTATGGCATTTAGTTTTTTTTTATTTTTCCACGAATTCCATTATGTGATTTCTATGGATTCAAATGTTATGATATTAATTCATTAATATGGATTTTCCTGATGTGTTATAATGTGATATATTAATGAATCATGCATGGAATGTATATATGTATATATATATATATATATACATATATATATATATATATATATATATATATATGCGCAAATATAATTACTTTCATAAATATATTAGATACATCATGCATAAGCATTACAATATGCATGTGACTCGCGTGGGATCGAGGTGATGACTGGTAGTGATCGAGATGATGTATGGTGGCGAGAGGCCCTCAAAGTGTTGAGCCACGGCTTGCATAGGTGAAGATGGATGATGAGATAGTTCATTGTGATGAGAGACCCTCATAGTGATGAGCTACGACTTGCGTGGGTATCCTCGTGGATGATGAGATAGCTCATGGTGACGAGAGGCCCTCGCGGTGTCGAGCGACAACTCACTTGTGTAGGTGTCCCTCTCATGGAGGAGTGAGACCCTCACACTATCGAGCGACGGCTCGTGTGGGTGAGGTGACCTTCAAGGAGGAGTGAAGCCCCCACAATGACTAGTAAGGACTCACGTATGATGATAATGATGTATTTGTGGATAGTGAGGAAGTGCCATGACAAATAGATATGATACATTACGTGGCATATTTCACTTTGCATATTGGATTGCAAAGTATTTTCTTATAAAAATCTATGTATGATATTAGCTTGTTGAATTTCGAGATCTGATTTTTGTTCGAATTTATTTTTCAGTTTTCATAGTTTATGAAATCTTATTCTTCGCTAACTTTTTTATGCTCAGCCCTCTAATTATATTAGTTTTTTGACGATGATGATGAGGTAGTCCTCAAAAATTGATGATTGTTTTGCATGCTTATAGAGCACAAAAAAAATTATGATGTATTTTAGAGAATAGAGAGGACGAGCAATATGCTCTTTTTCCCTTCTTAGTTATTTACGTAGTCTTTTTCTATTCTTTTGAGAACCGTTGTGATGGAGTATTGTTAGACTCTCATTCAGGGCATCTGGCTCATTACCTTTATTATATTTTGATTAAATTTTGATATATGATTCGGGTATATCTCATTCTATATATGTACTTGACGCATAGACATTTTTTTAACAAAGATCATGCCAAAATTTTTGATAGATTTTAGAGTTAGTTATATTTTTACCGTTAATTATAAGAGTTTGAATTTGAAATAGTGAAATATCGTAATAACACCTTGTCGCATCTCGAATATCGGGTTCAGGACGTAACAAGATTAGACTTCGCTAGGTCCTCGGCCGATCATTTAAAAAAAGTTAGAGGACCAAAATTTAGTGACAAATCGTAGTTTGGTCGACATTGACAATTATTTGGGACAAAACCAGCTTGCCTTCAAAATGTAAATGCTGTAGGGACCAAGATCTCATTGGTCCAGATTAACCTGCCTATTAGAGATAGATGTTATTGATTGGACCCTGAAAGATGCGTCCCCTCAATAAACTACTAATGGCAGTGTATCGCGACCAATTTTAGTTGGTCCCCGAAATTAAATGGAAACAATCCCACTATCTCTTCTTCTTCGCTCTTCGCGTTCGCACTCTTGTTCTCGAGGATGAACAATGTTGTCTCTGGAATGAAGCAACGTTGCATCGCGATGTTTCATTGCAACATATTTGATACATAGTGGGCAGGCGCATACCTGTGCTTCTAACAAGTTCTTATCTTGCATCTCTAAACAAAATTCTTATTTTCCGGTCAATTTAGATGCAAATTGTTGTCCAATCTTGCTCTGTCGTTACAAGGTTGTAGAGAACTAGAATGATGGTGCATTTGCTGCAGAACACATCATCATTCTTTTATAAAAAGATCCAAGTGTCACCTCTCATTTGATCAATTTGTTACAGAAACAACTACAAAAACATGTGGATTTATACAGTAATTCCCCTATTTTCACGATATCCAAGAGCATGGGTTTTCTAAAAGCTTCCACACCATGAATGGGTCAGAAAGCTTACCAGGTTACCGACTAAAGAAACACAAAATAAGTGTAAAAACAGTTACTGTTGTTACAGGCCAAGGGCACCTTCAGTTGTCTCTGGCCTCATAGTCCCTTGCGAAGTAGATCAGTCGATAAGCCGAATCAATTGACTACAGCATCTTTATGCTTGATAGTAGTTTCAGATCTATAATTTTCATATAACTACAGCTCGGTGAAGTGAATCAACTTGCTGCTATAGCATCTGTTCTTGGACTGTTGCTCAGAAGCTGGACTTTGCCAGTAGGCATACCATCTGAATTCTCCTGCTTCTGCTCAGCTCTTCTAGTTGAGGTTGGATTGTCTATTATTGACAAGAAGTTCTCCACAACTGGAGCTCTTTCAGTCTCCACTTTATCAAGAGATAACTCTACTGTTTGCCTTGATTGGAGGTTTTTAAGTTTCTCCTGCATTACAAAGATGCCAGATACGGAATATCGCTTATACATGATGTCAGGTTGATAATTATGCTAGATATATCTGTAATGACTAGATGCATGCATGAATTTGGTCCGTACATGTCCCAATATGTACGAAATTAGATGTAAGCAAGAAGACATAGATACAATATATATGATCGAAGTAAGAATCCCATAATTTCTCTCTCAGCTAATACAGTGGAATACATCATCTGACAGCAATGCATCTAATGCAGCAAATTATGAATGTCTATGCTCGCATGTGATTTACAGCTAAATGAAAGCCAATGAGGAAAAAATTATAGAAACAGAATTACCATCAAAGCCAAATTTTCTAATCTCAGTTTATCAGAAGTTTCAGTGAGCCGGCAGATTTCAGACCTGAGACTTGTATTCTCAACATTAAGTGTATCAACTTTTATAGCCAGTTCCTCAGTTTCAGCCTGTATCAAAAAATTGAAAACTTCAGGAATAGATTAAAGACAAACAAATACAAGAAACTAATAAGATAGGTAACAAAAACCTGTTTCCTCATTCTTGATCTTCTGGCAGATTCCCTGTTCGATTGTTTCCGTCTTTCCCTTTTCAGTTCTCTCTCATCCTAAAAAGAAAAAAAGGCGATCAAAATCATTTAAACAAGAAAGAATGTCACCCAAGTGCTTCCAGCTCAAACAAATAATGCATATTAAGCAATCACATTGAATGAATATAAACTCAAATAAGATCAAGAACTTACAGCTGGTGTTCTTTTCAGTTTTCACATCTAGAGACACCTTAAAATGAAGATAACTTTTCTGATTCCTCAGTTACAGCCAAGTGCAACCAGCTCAAACAAATAACGCATATTATGTGTATCACAATGCTCATAGAAAAATATAAGAATACAATACACAACAGATGCTCTTTTCATTTTTCACATCTAGAGACACCTTAACCAAGCATACTTTTTTCATTCCTCAATTACACTCAAGTGCAAAGATGAAGATACAGCATAAAGACTAAACAACGGCCAGAATGCTAAAAATGATGCGAAAACCAAAATCATCGGGTTTTTATCGCCAAAACTACCACAAACCAATAGTGATTCATAAATAAGAATATTTAAGGAAAATTCTTCTAACCAAAATTAGAACTTTTTTTTTTTGAGAAGAACCAAAATTAGAACTATAACCGAACAAACTCCAAAAGCTAACAGCAAATGTTATGTAAAAGTAAAGATGATCAACGTAATGGTTGATTGATCAGAGTAAGTAAGAACAGTTATTAATTGGAACAAAAAGCATAACAGAATACAACAAACATTTGTGAAATGAGCATGCCTGCATCCAAAGCTCAGGAGGAACTCCATCACGAACAGGCGCCAAAATCCCAGTTGCCAAAGGAATTGGTGTACCATTAGATTTCACTTTACCGGTATGAGTAACTCCTGTGTCCATTGATGGAGTTGGACAAGGTGAAGGCCCAGCTTCTAGTGGCTTCCCTAAAATATTTGAAGGTGCTTTAGCAACTCCAACAAAAACTTTTTTTTGAGAGAGGGACAATGTTTCTCCAGAATGTAGATAACTCCATTATCCTAGGTCACTTGGTTGAAAATTTTGAAGAGAACTTTGATTCTCGAGAATTAGCCGATTTGACTTCTTTATTCTTGTTTGTAATGATGAAGAATAAGAAGATTATTGTTCCAACGAGTGATGAATATGATAAACCATTTGTTTGCGACTTGAACAAGTGAGAATTAGAATGTCAGAATAATTGTATTCTTGCGTAGTTCTATTTCATGAAATTGAGATGTATTTGGTTGATAAATTTGAACTCTAAATGTTCGGTTCCATTTGCAGAATAACGAACAAACAAATGATCCTGATGAGAATTAAGAATGGAATAGGATGGAATATGATTTTTTTTAGAGAAGAAAAGATTATTACAAAGTTAGTGATAGCCATCCATTTGTATTAGGTTGGGATGATGGATGAAATATGATTATTAATGACCACTTTTCCCTTTCACTATTTATTGTCTTAAAAATATTGAAATGTGCTAAAATAAACATTTATACATGTGAAAAAATTACAAAGTATGTATCAATCTAATTAAGATAATTATTTTGCCTATTAAAAATTTTATAAACTATTAAACATAACTGTAATGTCCGATAGTAACTTTTGGGATTATTATTGCACATGCATGATAGGATTCTCACCTAGTTCACAAGTCATATGGGTACTGTAGGCGAATCCACATGTGTACTATGTGGGCTGGTGGAGGACATCAAGCATCATTTTTTTCCTGACCATTGCTAGGGCACAAGGCGTCACTTGGGATTCACACAGACATAGACACATCAATAGTTGATAGTTTTTGGGACTTGTTGCGGATACTCACCACACACAACCGATTGGGTTGGCAACGCCAGTAGGCAGCTTTCATGACCACCACGTAGGTTATTTGATCACAGCAGAACTGCACTATTTTTTAGAGAGAGATGCTACATTGAGAACATTGTACATCACATATACTTTTTGCTAAAGAATGGGACTATGGTTAGTCTTTTGTTTTAGATTTTTGAAAAACTGCAATTTTGGAAGCTCGCCCATACATACTAGTAAATTTCTCATTTCTGCTTTAATACAAGTATATGGTTACTGCACTTTGTAGTCATCATGATGTAGAACAAGAAGAATATTATCGGCCTTATGCCCTAGTCATTAGTTATTGGCCTTTTACCTTTAGTTTAATAATGAGTCAAAATTCAGGGTTTTCTGTATATTAGGTTACCTTTTATTAGTTTCATTTTTTTAGGTTTCCATATTTGATATTGGGGTTAGAACCCTATAAAGACTCTTATATAGTTCCTTTGGAACTTAGACATGATTAATGAATATCTGCTATCGGCACATGTTCCTAAGTGGATTCAAGTCTCCATCGCATCCTTTCCTCCCTCAAAAAAAAAGATTATTATGACATAAATTAATAAGTTTTATAAGCTAAAATTTGGTCAGCTAATTAATTTGACTCAAACGATATGGTTAGCTAATTAATTTTGAAAGTTGAACCTGTTTGCAGCATTTATAGCCAATTAAAATTATTACCTTAGGACCTTAGTTAATTATAACTCGGCTACTAGTTTTTGGTGCATGATTTTTTTGTGATAGCATTAAATGCATGCATGATTGTCAAAGTGTTTTCTTTTTTAACACAGTCATACCCTTGTGTGTGAACTCATTTGTTCCTGCTACCAGCAGGAACTGAGATCACAGAATTTGGAGGATCATGAACATTAATTGAACTAGAACCAATGTGAGGCCCAGCAGAAAATGATAACGCGCAGTTGGAGAATTATATTTAGTTCCGGGTGTTGTTGATTGTTTTCACAAATGAACGGATGCCTTAAAGAATAAAGAGAGATTCTTACGGAGGATTTCTACATTGAGTTGTGTTGATCCCCTTGAACAGGAGGCTTTGAGACAAAAAAGGTCAACAATGTCAAAGATTAATACAGGACATTACTGACATTGTGTGGAAACAGCCAATTCATAAAGTACTATCAAAATATTGGGAAGACCAATCAAGATATAAATATATCAAATACTCTGGACCAGCATTGCTCAATTGAGATAAATCACAATTGCTAAATACGCATGAGTACCTGAGGATGGTATATCTCTGGAGCCTTGTTCTCTTGGTCTTTTAGGGTCCTAAAAAGAGAATGTATCATTATAGCCTAAAGGTCCCAGAACAATAATTCCAAAGACATTGTCATAACATATATTGGAGATGTAAAATAAAATAAATTCCACGATGAACCTTTGCTGCATTCTTCCCACTACTTCCATTACTCGAGCCTTCAGCGCTGCAGTATCCACTGCACAATGACATGTCATATAAAAATCTATCAGAAAGAAAATTCAAAAGGACTAATTTCATGTTAGCAAGATCCAAAATTAAATTTGCAAACCAAAGCACCTTTGTGAAAGCCCATTGCAATCAGCTCCTATTGAGCTCGGCGTGTTGCCATTGCTCGCTGACAGTCCATTGATACCTTTATGCCTTTTAGTTGGAAGCTTCTCTCTGCTGCCCAATGATTTAGATGGCATTTCCACACTAGGAGTTGTCATCTAGAATAAACAATAATAACGTAATAGAACTCAGACAGCATTGAAGTAGCTAGACAAATAAAGCCATGCGAAAAATCTAAAATATCATCCACATTTAAACAGATATAAAATAAACAATAGAGCCTAACAACTGCTTCATTTTCTATGGGAGTTGGTTCTACTCCAGGAAGTGTGCACCAAATCCTGTACAAAAATAAATATTGTACCATACCAATATTCAGGCTAAATCAAAATCTCAGTTCCAAGAGATTCCAGCCTCTTGTTGTCTGGATTTCTTGGTTCCATGCAAATAATCTGAAATGGAAGTCACCAGAATTTATTAATTGGAGGATAATTTCTTGTGACTTACAAGATGCACCGCAGGATGAGGATAAACTGTTGTATATGGTGTCCCAAATGGTAGAACCATAGACTGAAAAATGAGAAAAAGATCATCACAAAAAAAAGATCTTGATATAGAACAGAAAAATGCTGCTCAAATAAAATCTAATTCGAGTTTTATTGAACTCGAAATCACAGAAAAACAATGACAGTCAACAATGTAATTATCACTACATCATGCACAATACTTATAATCAGACACCACGCCATAAAGTGACCACAAAAATATTTTAAGACAACCTGTGGACCCCACATATATGGATGCGGTGCATGACCATGGGCAACTGCTGAGCCAAAATATGCAGGGGGCACCATTCCAGGGCCATAACATGCCTGAATAAGAAAGAAATAATTCCTTTCAGGATACACCAATGTGTCATAAAATTATAACTTTAATAGACATATCAAAATGATGACAGTTTGTAGGGAACCTGCATAGCTGCCCAATCAGGATTAGGATTACTTGCCAGCTTCCCCTGTGCCTGGCATGGAAAAGAGGAAATAAGTAGGCCACAACGATATCAATCAAGAAGGATAAGAAAATAATATAGCTGAACATAGATTTCGATAGCAAATGTAAAGGAAAAAACAGATTCAGTTAAGCAATAAGTCAGAATTTAACAACTAAATTGTGCAATTCTTTTGTGAAATCCCTCTTGTATAACTGAAGTTGGACTTCAGGAATTTTGTTAAACTGTTGATTTAGCCTCATTAGGCTGAAAACTTTATCCAACCGAAAAACTAGAAACAATCTTTTGTTGTTTTTCAGGTAGGTTTGTAATTTTTTTTTCTTGAGAGAGAAAGGTAGGTCTGTAAGTTAAGAAAAAATGTTCGAGGACTAGTGCAGGACAGGTGGCATCAAGAAAGGGGAATTTATATAGATATGTTTCAAAATTCTAATTTAGTGTCCCATAACATGTGAAGCATATTATCTGAACCAAAAATCTTCAATGGATTTTTTATAACTGAGATAATCAGATGTCAAAAGTACAGTCATACGCCTGCTAAGGATGTTCCTTGATAACAACCATAATATTGAACATCACACGAAAAGTGGAAAACTTTGTTTAGAACCTGGGGTGTCCACTTGCAATGGTCTGAGCAGTCAACTTGTTTTTGCTTCTGTTATGCCCATGTAATCTGCATTTATTTCCTATATCAATGGACCTTGATGACCACCACCACCTTGCTGGTCATCCTTTTCACTCCCAGAAAGAAAAAAAATCTTTCCTAAGATTGTTAGTGCAATTTTGAAAATGGGGCTATGAGTTGAAAGATATATAATTGACATTGTAATGCCTTGTAGTAACTTTTAGTTTCTTTTTTAAGAAATATGTATGACTATTAACCTTGAATATCATCATTTATCTCTTCAGAAGGTAAAAATTGCGAAGTCTGAAGTCCTTGCACACCTGAACCGGGAAAGGTGTTTTCTCTGTCTCTGGTGGATCCCCAATGTTATTGTTTGCCATGAAGTCAATATCAGCACTACCTGAAACGAAGAATATGAAACTATGTTTTAGATATCCTTTTATTTGAGAATATCCATTATACAGTATATAACGGAATATCAACCAAATGAATGTGGTTTTTGAGTAAATACTGTCCAGCATGTCCAAAGAAGTCTAGGAGCTGGCAGTAAAGTAGAGAACCAAGTATTTTTCTTTTTTTTTCTGGAGCATTTTCCTATGACAAATGTAAGAACCTCACGGTGACAACTAGTCCAACGAACTAATAACTTCATTAAAAATATGGAACAGTCGCATAAAATGAAAAACAAAGTTTTCCTGGAACATTTTCCATGGTAAAATACAGAAGATGATAAAACTTAAATAGACATGACAATAACTTAACGACAATCTCAAAAACACAGGATAGGTAAGATGAAGCAGCTGGAAGCAATATCAAAAGCAAGTGCGACAACATTTAATTCTTTTCCAACAATGTTCTTATCAGTTCTAATAGGAACAGTTGCAGAATAACATGTCATTTTTAATGGTGGTAATCAATTTGACTGGCCTTGCTGCAGATGTCAGATCTCCCAGATCCACCAATGCTTGTAAATTGTAGAGGAACCACATTGGAGAAACGAAGCCCCCATTTCATTTTCCTCCCAAAGCTGGATAACTACAAGTATTCAATTTTCACAGACTTATCTTTCTCCTCTATCTTCGTTATTTCCTCCTTTTCCAGTATTTACCCTCCATAGTTTCAACCTAATTTCTTATCTAAAAGCTATCTCTGCGTGTGCCCACTGTCATCTTTGTCACAAAATAATCAAATAGACGTGAAAAATGGAAGCAAAAGGATAACAGATTCAACGTTATAATAGAAAACTTCAAAGTAAACAAAGGCGATTAAAATGAATAATCCCTTAGAAAGTATTGCTCACAGCCCAACCGATACATAGCATGTATCCTCTATGAAACTACAAGAATTCTGATCATTTCCGCAGAATTCCACATACCTTTGCCTGGTGAAGCTGCCAAATCGCCTGGTTAGCCGCTGAAACCCCTCAAAAGCTGGATAGCTCCATGGCATACACGGAGGAAGAATGCACAAGAGCCTCCAAATCCTTGAAACCCTAACCCTAAATAGCGTTAGTAGTATTTTTCCACCATTTGCTTGCACGGGAGAGAAAAATGCACAGTTGAACGGGAAAAAAAAAAGAGGAGGAGGAGGAGGCCAAACCGATCGCCACGTCACAGTGTACGCGTCAACCCCGCGGCTCATGGTCTACGTACGTGGTGGTGAAGGTGAACTCCCGCAGGTCCCGGAGGGAGAAGAGGAATGTTATGACGAGTGATGGGTCGAAAGCGGCGTGCGTGTGCTGGCGACGGTGTTGGCGAGTTGGCCGTCGGACGTCTTTTGAACTTTTGTCATCCTCCATTTTTTATTTGCCATCTCCTAATTTTTAATCAATTATAAGAATATATTCTATTTTTATTGACTAAGATATATTTCTTTATCATCCCCTACATTGATATCAATCGATATTTTAAAAAGAAAAAGATAATATTAATATAAGACTTATAAGAATAATACAATATATAAAAATAAAAAAAAATTGCTCATCACCTGCGTTCTCATTACAGAGGATTTGAACTAAAAATAGAATGTTACGCGGCAAAGGAACGTACAGATGTTCAAAGGCCCTCAAATGTACAGATGGTCAAAGCCATGCGTGGGACTATAATTAAGAAAAAATCATTTGTATTAAGAGAATACTTGAATATTAAAAAGCTTAAGGGAGAGGATTAGGCTCACTATCCTGATGCTTTTGAGGGTTAGGATGATGATCTAATACGTGGAAGACCGTCAACGGGTTGTACTCCAGTTTTTAAATGTCACCATAAGGTTTAAGATAAAAAAAATAGTTATGTACAAAAATGAGATTCACAACATGAAAAAAAATACTTCAAAAATAAGATAACTTGGGCAAAAATATTTTTGGATCGTGACATCATGAAAAAATAAGGTGGAAAATGAATGAGTAATATTAGTTAAATTATATTTAGATAAAAAATTTATATAAATCATAAAATTTGGACAAGCGAATCATACTTTCAAATTCCACATTTTTCATTTGACCTAACTATAGAATTAGGATAAATAATTTTTTTTAGACAATATTATTTTTTTAAACAATATTTTATAATATCGCTCTATTTCATTCATATTATGACAAGAGAATATTCGATATTCAGTTTATCTCTTTGATCTTATTTTATAACTATTGTATAATCTCATCTGTTTAATTTGTATTTGTTTTATTTTTTTTTCTCATGTTATTTTTTTGTCAAAAAGTTTTGGATGTAATTATTATCTAATTTTTTTCACTCCTTTTATATTTATTTCTCATTTTTAATCTCTTATCTTTTTTTAAATTTTAAGGGAATAAAAAGATAAAAATATTATGAGAAAGAAATACAAAATACATTAAAAGGGAAAAATATATTAAAGATAAGAGAAACTAAGAAATATAAAGAGAAAAGAGAAAAAATACATAAAAATATGAGAGAAAATTTTATGAAAAGAGTATCAAGTGAAAAATTAAATAAATATATAACTATATTATGTTGAATTTAGGATCCCGAGATTGTTTTGATGATCACAAATTTATAAGGGAACTTAGTTTGTACTAATCAATCTTTGAATTGATTTATGAAAGGCAAAATTTTTATGTTTCAGTAAGTGATAGGTCGACCGAGGTTGAATAATGGACGATCTATACATAGAAAAGACATAAAGAAAAAATCTTAAGTGTGCAATGGTCGTCCAAAAGATGTGAAGTGATCGACCGATGTGAAGAATGAAGACTGAAAAAATGGAGCCAAGTACTAAGCGGTCGACCAAAGTTGTTTAGTGGACAACCGAAGACAAGGTTGAACATGAAAGGTCGTCCGGTGAAGAATAGTGGGCGACCGAAGGTTCTAAGTCAACAATATAGAGGTTGAAGAATGGGTGATCCAAGGAGAATTGGTCGTCCTATGATGAAGATGAGCCGATGATGATATGGCTAAGGAAGGAACGGTCGTCCGAAGTCGAACAGTCGACGACTATAGAGCTAAAGATGAAGACAAAAGTCATCCAAGAGTTTTAAAGTGAAGACAGTGGACGACCAAAAGATTGTCAATGTTGGAAAAGGACATTCGTAGGCTCATGAGTTAAAGCAGCGGACGATCAAAGTAATGATAGAAGGATGAAAGGTCGACCGAAGGTGGAGAGCGGGTGACCGATAGATTTCAGACAAAAACAAAGATCGTCCGAGAGTCTTGGAGTGAAGACAAGTGGGCGACTGGAAGAATGTATGGTCTGAAGCAAAACTATGAGCGAACGTCTGAAGGATCCGCGGACGACCGATGAGAAGACAAAAGTCATCCGAGAGCTGAAGAGGCAAAGCAGCGGTCGACCAGTCTATTTGACTGAAGAATGAAAGGACGTTCAAAGTATCTGAGTGTTGTCAGAGGACGTCCGAAGAATGTCAGAAGAATGAAAGGATGTCCGAGGATCTTAGTGAAAAATGAGCGGACAACCGAAGTACTAAGTAAAGAAAGAACGGATGTCTGAGGACATGGTTGTCGAGATCTCGATCTAGATCTTAAGATCTTACGATTTTACGATCTTAAGGGTCCTCACCGATCTCGATCTTAATGTGAGGATCTTATGGGTAAGATCTTAATAGGATCTTAATTTATGCCGTACGATCTTACGATCTTATCCGATCCTATACGATCTCTAATAAATATTTTAATCATTTAAAAATAGTATTTTTTATAATTTTGATAATAACAATGAATATAAATAGAGATCAATAGATCTTTCTTGTAAATTGATCAAATTATGATCTATTGAAGTCTAATTCAAAATTTGAGTGCAAAAAAAAAGTTAAAAATATATATTTTATATTAAAACATATTATTTTATTAATTCGTAGGATCTTACGATCCTCGATCCGATCTTACGATTTTCGATCTTATGACCCCCTTACGATCTTACTTAAGATCTCGATCTTGACAACCTTGTCTGAGGATCTCAGTGAAGAATGAGCGGACGCACAAAGTACTCAGAGAAGAATAAAAGGACGTCCGAGAGATTTAAGGAGAATCGGCGGGCGACCAAAGAAGTGTTGAAGAAATTGGCACAAGTCAAGTCGGGCGACCAAAGGTGAACAGCGGACGACCGAAGTAGCTTGACAGAGAATTTCAACTAAAGGAAAGGACGCCCGAGGGATTCAGGAAGAACCAGCGGACGACTAAAGAAGAGTTGAAGAAAATAGTACAAGTCAAGTAGGGCGACCGAAGATGAAAAGCGGACGATCGAAGTAGCTTAACATAAGACTTCAACTGAAGAAAAGGACGTCCGAGGGTTGGTGTGCAATCAGCGGACGACCAGAGAAAATTTGAAGAAATTAACACAAGTCAAGATCAGGTGACCGAAGAATTGGCGGACGACCGAAGGAGCTTGACTAAGGAACAAAGGCTTAAGGCTCTGAACTGCGAACGTCCGAAGGCGAACGATGGACGACCGGAGCACCGGACGACAGTTGAAGTGAAGACTTCACCAGGGTAGTGATCGACCAAAGCAGAGGAAGCGGACGACCGATGGGTAGGTGAAGAGTATTGTACTTGCATTAATGACAAGTTTTCTGAGAGAGAGATTAGGTCGTTTGTGCAGAGTATAAATTGTAATCCCAAGAGTCTTGGAAAGTAACTTTGGCAAACATTGACAAATTGTGTTGAGAGCTTGAGTGATAAGTCTTAGTTCCTCCTTCTGAGCATTCGAGTTGTGAATCCAGAATAGAAGGAAGTGTGTGTTTAAGAGTGAACTTGTAAGAGGTTATCTCCTTGTCCTCGAGAGAAAGAAAGGAGAAGAATAAGTTGTAAGGGAGCCTTCGCCCTTGAAGAAAGAATCTAGTGATCTCTGGAGGTCTTGAGCTCGAGAAGACCGGAGCGGGGACGTAGGACAGAAGTTAGGCCGAACATCGTCAACAAACTGTTGTTTGTTTACTTGCTCTCGTCTTCTTCTTTACATTTGCATTTGTGTGCTTACGCTAAGATATTTAGTTTAGATTATCAAAAAATTTAATTCACCAATTCACCCCCCTCCCCCTCTTGGTGCCATCTAGATCCTATAATTGGTATCAAAGCCAGTTTGCTCATAAATTTGTAACCTTATACAAATCTCGTATAGGTCTAACAATATAGAGATAAAATGACATCAAATAACTTTATCCTAGGTGAGGACAGTCTACCTTTAGACCTCCCCTTTTCAATGCATCTAACTTCTCTTATTGAAATATTAGACTGCAAGCTTATGTATGTTCCATGGATAGTGACATTTGGGATGTCATTGAAAATGGTTTTGATATGCCCAGTAGAATAGTAAATGGTGTACATGTTCCTCTTTCTAACAGTGAACTAGACTCTACAATTAAGAATGTAATTAAGTTAGATTGGAAAGCTAAGAATATTTTTTATTGTGCATTAGATCAAACTGAATTCAATAGAATATCTTCTTGTACTAGTGCAAATGAAATCTAAAAAAAACTTGTAGTCACACATGAAGGAACTGAAAAAGTAAAAGAATCAAAAGTAAATATCTTAAATCATCAATATGATTCTTTTAAGATGAAACATGATGAGTCTGTAAAATAGTATGTTAGTTCGTTTTAATGATATTATGAATGGGTTAGCCGCTTTGGACGACCAAAGTCTAATGCTCAAAGAGTCAAAAAGTTCCTCAGGTCCTTGATACCAAAATGGCATACGAAGAGAACTGTAATTGAGGGACAATAGGATTTAAACAAGCTGGACTTTGACGATCTCATAGGATTCCTCCTGACCTATGAGATGACTCTTGAAGAAGAACGAGAGAAAGCTAGTTCAAGGAAGAAGGCCTTAGCCTTGAAAGCAAAGAAAATTGAGCCTGATGATGAAGATGAAGAATCTGATGGAAGTGATACAGAATTCAGTGAGGAGAAGTCGGCCCTATATGCAAAGAAGTTCTAAAAATTCATGAAGTTTTCTCAAAAGAAAAAAGAATTAAAGAAGAAGGTACCAGCTGATAAGTCAAGAATAAAATGTTATGAGTGCAACAAGCTTGTACACTACAAGAGCGAGTGTCCTACACTGGATAGAAAGAACAAAGGGAAGAGCTCCTCATATTACAAGAAGAAAAAGGCACTTAAAGTCACTTGGGATGATTCAGTGATGAAGACAGTGGAGCTGAAGGAACATCTTCAGAGAAGGATGAAGAAGCATTGCTCTGCCTCATGGAAAATGATGATGTATCTTCTTCTCACACAAATGATAGTGATAGTGATAGTGATAATGACGAATGTGAAGAAGATATCATATTTGACATGCATAAAGAATTCAATGTCATGATCAGAAAATATTCTATTTTGAAAAGAAAGAATGACAATCTTGTTCAAGAAAATAATAAGTTGAAGGAATACAATGCTGATTTTGAAAAACAAATTTCTGTTTTGAATGCTCAAGTGATAACAAATAATGATAACTTAGAAAGACATGTTGAAATTATAAATTCATTGAAATCAGAATTGTTTGAAATTAAGAATAGATTTGAAACATTTTTATATAGTAGAAAAATGTTAGATGTGATGTTACACAACACAAAAATCCTTTGAACAAGAAAGGTTTAGGTTTTGACTCTTTTAGTGATAATGTATCTCAAACAATTACTTTCATAAAAGTCTCACACTCTTTTGATCCAAACTTGCCTAGCACTTCTACTTGTTTCAATGAAGTTAAAACTGTTATAATACTGAACATGTTATTGCTGATAAAAATACCAGGTTGTCATCAAAAGAAAATGTAATTGTTAGATATAGAAATGTTGTAATTAAGCCAAAGCAAAAGAATTATGCCTTCATGTATCATAGAAACACTAAACCTTCTCACATGCATACTTTTAAAAATGGTTATGTACATTCTTATTCATATATCACTCATGTAGGTATAAATAACAATTCTGTTAAACCAAAATTTCTGGACACTAATGGAAATGCACAGTTTTTGAAAATGTATAACAGAAAAGCTTATCCTCATCATAGCTGTAAGAAAATGTATGCTAGGAATGTTACATGTTTTTGTTATAATCAGTTATGACAATATAGTTTTGAATGTAAAGCTATAAGGAGTTTCCACTTCAATGTTAGACAAATCTGGATTCCTAAAGGAACTTTCAGCAGTAATACCTCTGATCCAAAGTATTTTGAGTACCTTTGTAGGGTGCCAAAAGAAGCAAAGGAAAAGCAACAAGATGGTACTTTGACAATGGCTGCTCAAGACATATGACTAGGAGTGAAGAAAACTTCTTGAGCATAATAAGATCACAAAGTGGAAGAGTGACCTTTAGGGATAACAACCAAGGAAAAATCTTTGGTAAAAGTAACATTGGAAAACTTGATAATGTAGTTATAGAAGATGTATGGCTGGTAGAGAATTTGAAACATAATATGTTAAAGTATTAGGCAATTATGTGATAAAAACTACATTGTTAAGTTTGAACAAAATAAATGCTTAATATGTGATAACACTGAAAATGTTTTGCATATGGGATTAAGTATCAAAATGTGTATGTAATGCCTAAATGTTATGCATGATGAAATTGAACTATGACATAGGAGACTGGGACAATTAAATTATAAAGTTATGCACGAATTAATGAAACATAATCTTGCTAGAGGTTTGCCCAAAAACAAAATTGAGAAATTTTTTTTTGTTCTTCATGTCAAAAGGGCAAATAATATAGGGCATCATTTAAATCAAAAAATGAGATTTCAACAAATAGACTTCTTCAATTAATACATATTGATTTATTTGGTCCAATTTGCACCATCAGCATTGGTGGTAACAAATATGTGTGTGTGATTGTAGATGACTATTCTAGATTCACATGGACCTTGTTTCTTGCACATAAGCATGAAACTTTTGATATGTTTATCATTTTTGCGAGTAGAGTTCAAAATGAACTAAATATGAAAATCTTCAAGATCCGGAGTGATCATGGAGGTGAATTTGAAAACTTAAGGTTCGAAAAATTCTGTGAGAAAAATGAAATTCTTCATTAATTCTCAACATCAAGAACTCCATAGCAAAATGGACTAGTTGAAAGGAAGAATATGACTTTAATTGAGATGGCTAGGACCTTGCTAAGTAAAAGCAAGTTGTCCAAATATTTTTGGGCAGAAGTTGTTAACACATCTTGTTATATTCAGAACAGAGTGTTAATTAGATCTTTGGAGAAGAAAAAATAATTTGAAATGATGTATGACAAAAGATCAAATATTTCATACTTTAGAGTATTTGGGTACAAATGTTTTGTCTAAGAACCTTGGATAAACTAGAAAAAATTGATGAGAAGAGTGATGAAGCACTCTTTCTAGGATACTTAAACTTTAGCAAGGCTTATAGGGTGTACAACAAAAGAACATTAGTAGTTAAGGAATCAATACATGTCACTTTCAATGAAAATGACAATGTTCCTGATCAACATGAAAAGGTTGAGATCATAGAAGAAAATAATAAGGATGATCATGACCTAGATTAGCTAACTCATAAGGAGGAAGACTCTCAACCCATGGAAACCACAACTAATGAGATTGCTGTGGTGAATGAGGAAAATCTGCAAGGAATTGAACTAGAAATAGAATTGCTCTCACTGAACAAAACAATTGGAGACAAATACCTTCACATCCTTTAGAAAATATTATTGGAGATATAAATGAAGGTGTGAGAACAAGAAAATTATTAAGAAATTTATATGCATTTTCTGTCTTTCTATCTCAAATAGAACCCAAGACTATAGAAGATGCATTGATTGATCCAAATTGGATAAATGTCATGCATGAAAAGCTGAATAACTTTGAGAGAAATCAAGTATGACATTTAGTTAAGAGACCTAAGGATCATCCCATAGTTGTAACAAAGTGGATTTAAAAAAAAAACAAACTAGATGAAACTAGAGTTGTAGTTAGGAACAAATCTAGACTAGTTATAAAAGGATACTCTCAAATTGGAGAAATTGACTTTGATGAGACCTTTGCACCAGTTACTCGGTTAGAAGCAATAAAAATTATTTTAGCATTTGCTTGCTTCAAGAATTTTAAGCTGCTTCAAATGGATGTGAAATCAGCATTTTTAAATGGGTATATAAATGAGGAAGTTTATGTAGAACAACCTCCAGGTTTTGAGAGTTCAAAGCAACCGGATCATGTGTTTAGGCTTTCTAAGGCACTAAATGGATTAAAGCAAGCTCCTAGAGCTTGGTATGAGAGATTAAGCTCATTTCTTCTTGAAAATGAGTTTTCAATGGGAAAAGTGGATACAACTCTATTCTTGAAACATTTTGGAAATGATATCTTAGTTGTGCATATTTATGTGGATGACATTATCTATGGATCCACAAATTTCCAAATGTGTAAAGAATTTGAAACTCTCATGCATAAAGAGTTTGAGATGAGTTTAGTAGAAGAGTTAACTTATTTCTTTGGCTTTCAAGTTAAACAATCTAAGGATGAAATTTTTCTGCCAAGGAAAATACACAAAGGAGCTGCTAGAGAGATTTGGAATGGCAGATTGTAAGCCTAGCTCTGCTCCCATGAGTACTCTCACTAAACTAAATAATGATGAGAAAGGGAAGAGTGTAGATCAGAAATTATACAGAGGCATGATTGGAAGTGTTTAGTGTATGTCTATGTGTCAGATTTCAGGCCAATCCCAAAGATTCTCACTTGATTGTCACCAACAGAATTCTGAGATATTTTAAAAATACTCCAAATTTAGGTTTGTGGTATGACAGAAACTCTTTATTTGACCTTCATGCCTACACAAATTCTGACTTTGCTGGATGTAAAGTAAATAAAAAGAGCTCTAGTGGTATGTGTTGTTTCTTTGACAGTTCACTAATATCTTGGGCAAGTAAGAAACAAAACTCAATTGCACAGTCAACAGCTGAAGCTGAATATATATCCACTGAAAGTTGTTGTGCTCAACTGTTGTGGATGAAACAACAACTCCTCGATTATGGCATAACAGTCGAAATTATGTCATTAAAGTGTGACCAATATCAGGTTAACTTCGGACGACCACTACTCACACTTCGGACGTTCGAAATACATTATTGATATCTAGTGATCCCAACCAGCAAGCGCCCACTGGAAGTCTCCGGGCGTCCGTAATAAATCATCAAATACAATCTCTCAAGTAGCGGATGCCCATTGATAACTTCGGGTGACCAATCCAAATTCCTATCAAGTTCGGTCGACAACGTAGAAACCAAGGGTGTCCTATGTTATGAATGCCTTATAATACTTAGGACTTCATATGTCCGTTGTTCTTACTCCGGACGATCGAAATCGGTTTATGACCTAAGATCAATACAATCAAAGGTCGTCAACTGAAATCATAGGATNTATATATATATATAGTGGGTCATCCTTAGTCGTCATTATATTTGAAAAATACTCAGAAGGACGACCGTTCGTATTTTTCGCGTTCCTCCATCGTTTTCCTCCGAGTTCGTGTTCAAATCTCCTGAAGCTCCTAGGGACTCAAGACGATCAATCTTCAAACAAGAATTCAAACATCTAGGTAAACCTAAAACTCCATTCTCACCTCGTGAAAACTTAACTTCTAGGTTTTACTAGGGTTTATTAAGTTTTTTCTATCCTGACTAGGTTTAACTTTATTATAATTGCACTTCTTCTCTTACAGAATCAAATCATCTCGTTTACTAATCTAGACAAATCTTTCCTGTCATCTTAAACCCGTGTGCTCTTTCCTATCCATTAGAGCCATGTCGCCTGTTAAGAAAACCGCTAAGAGACGTAGACTTGTAAAAAGAACACAAACCGAAGAACACGTAGATGAACCATCTTCATCCGCTCCACAAGAACCTGTTGAAACAACCGAATCCCTTTTCAATGAACATCAGACCACAGACAATCATGTTTCAGCCAACCCTGACTTTGTTTCCTGTTGGTATATTAGTGAGTTAGTCCACAATCAATTCTTAACCCTTTTTGACGAACACCGGTTAATTGAACCATATCACTCTATCAACTGGGAAAGTCTTCAACTTTCCGATCTCAAAGAAAGATTTGAGCAGTGTGACTGGCTTACTTTCCTTGGCAGATGTGTGTGGATAGTAGAGCCATCAACAAAATCACTATTAAATACCCATTTCCAATTCCACGATTGGAGGATATGTTTGATATGTTGTGTGGAGCCACTATTTTCTCCAAGCTTGATTTAAGGAGTGGATACTATCATATTCGAATTAGAGAAGGCGACGAATGGAAGACATCCTTCAAGATGAAAGAAGGCCTCTATGAATGGTTGGTTATGCCCTTCGGTCTTTCAAATGCACCAAGCACCTTCATGCATCTCATGAACCGAGTCCTCAGACAGTTCATTGGTTGATTCCTAGTGGTATACTTCGACGATATTCTTATATATAGTCGATCAACAACAAAGCATTTTCAGCATCTCCAAGAGGTACTCCAAACACTTCGCATTCATAAATTATATTTGAATCTCTGTAAATGTTGTTACATGCAGCCACAATTGGTGTTCTTGTGTTGCTAGTTGAAGCTGACCGCATAAAAGTCGACTCAACCAAGGTGCAAACTATCTCTGAGTGGCCTACACCAAAGAATGTTGCAGAAGTGCGAAGTTTCCATGGTCTGGCATCTTTCTATTGGCGCTTTATTCATGACTTCAGCACAATCATGGCTCCTATCACCTTTTGCCTCAAGAAAAAGATTTTTCAGTGGGGATTAGAGGCAGCACGAAGGTTTGAAGTTATCAAAACCAAGTTGATGACGACACCCGTACATGCATTGCTAGACTTCAAAAAGGTGTTCAAGGTAGATTGTGATGCTTTCGGGGTTGGAATTGGATTAGTCTTATCCTAGGCCCAACATCCTATTGCTTTCTACAACGAGAAGCTCAATGACACACGACGAAAATGGAGCACGTATGAGCAAGAGTATTATGCGGTGGTTCAGGCTGTAAAACATTGGGAGCACTATTTAATACAATGAGAGTTTGTTTTGTTCACTGATCATGAAGCTCTGAAACACGTCGCCTCACAGTCAAGTGTTAATCGTATGCACGACAGATGGGCTTCTTTTCTCGAGGATTTACATATGTGATTCGACATAAATTTGGCATCACAAATAGGGTTGTAGATGCTCTTAGTCGACGTACACTGCTAGTCACCACATTACAAAATGAAATTATTGGGTTCGATAGTTCAAAAGATCTTTATGAGATGGATGCTAACTTCAGCCATGATTGGGAGAATTGCCAATTGAACCGCCAACGCATGGGATGCATATACATAATGGGTTTTTATTTTGAGGTAATCAACTTTATGGGAGAAAATCATACGCGACTTGCATGTAGGGGGGTTTGGCCGGCCACTTTGGGCGAGATAAAATAATTGTTCTGATCGAAGAAAGATTTTATTAGCCTCAATTGAAGAAGGATATTGCTAACTTTGTTAGGCGATGCTAGATTTGTCAGGTAGCAAAAGGATCTTCTCAAAACACAAGTCTATATCTCTCGTTACCTACTCCTGCAGTCCCTTGGGAGGATATTAGCATGGACTTCGTTCTCGGATTGCCACATACACAACGAGGTGCAGCTTCTGTATTTGTTGTCGTGGATCATTTTTCCAAAATGACTCATTTCATTCCTTGCAAGTGTACTACAGATGTTGTCAATGTGGCCAACTTGTTCTTTCGCGAAATAGTGCGTCTTCATGGGATTCCAAAATCAATTACTTCTGATAGTGGTACCAAGTTCCTTTCACACTTTTGGAAAACGTTGTGGCAGAGCTTGACATTGCTCTTAAGTACAACACCACTTGTCACCCTCAGATAGATGGTCAAACTGAGGTAGTTAATCAATCTCTGGGTAATTTGTTGTGTGAAATTTTTGGTGACCGGCCTAAGCAATGGGATCTTGCCCTCGCACAAGCTAAATTTGCTTTCAATAGTATGCTGACTCGAACTACAAGCAAGGCCCCTTTTGAATTCGTCTATGGATGTTTACCTCGTCAAGCTCTTGATTTGGCTATTGATATTATGAGAGATGATATCCCTGCCTCAATGTTGTAGATTCATGCTCAAACTAAACTAACGTCTCAAACTCTAGTGCCCAGTATAAATCATCTGCTGATCAACATTGATGATTTAAGATTTTCAAGGTTGGAGATCTGGTCATGGTTTTTCTTTGACGAGAGTGATTCCCAGTTGGCACTTACAACAAATTGAAAAACAAAAAATATAGTCCTTGCAAAATTATTCACAAAATCAATAACAATGCCTATGTGGTGGACTTGCCCATAGTTTTGGAATTTCTTCTCCGCTCAACATTTCAGATTTATTCGAGTATGTTCCAGACAATGCAGATGTTATTCGCTCGAGGTTGAGCTCTTTTCAAGATGGGGGGACTGATGTAGGAGATGGTGTTACAGCCTACAAGATATAAGATTACTTGGAATCCAAGTCTGAGTTATTTTAGGAATTTAATTGTTGTTAGTATTTAATTTGTATTGAGTCCATCTTTCCTTATTTAGTCTATTAGGGTAAAACTTGTATTGTTGAAACCTATAAAAGGGGACAACTGAGTTCTTTGCTAGATTATTATTTTCGAACTTTCAAAATTGGTTTGGCGTCTTTCTTCCTTGGTTGCGGTGCAGATTCGTTTGGTGCTGTGTTTTCTTGACAACTTTGTGTCACCATTATCTTATGTGCGTGTCAGTTTTCATACGTAATCGTATTAGGTTGCTACGGTGACCATGAATTACTTCCATTGTTGTGCCGCTGTGTATTGCCACATAATAAGTCACGGGCCATGAAAACTATTTCACGATCGTGACTCTTAAAGTCAGGGCTATGACATGAGTACTATGATTGTGGCAGAGAACTAGTAGTTCACGGATGTCCATCACGGGCCATGACCTAGGAGTCATGACAATTATTGAACACGATCATTTCTAGGTGGTTCATCACGGGCCGTGACATAGGCGTCACAATCGTGGCTGAATGCTAACATTCAATGAGTAGATGTCATAGGTCGTGACTTGGGCATCATGATAGTGGTTGAACATGATCACTCTGTTTTTCACGGACCGCAACAAGGGTGTCTCAACCGTGACCGAACATGATCTACTTCGCGATCTGCTGGTCACGAGTCGTGACTTCAGTGTCACGATCGTGACCAAACATGATCTACTTCATGATCTAATGGTCACGAGATGTGACTTTGAGTGTTACGATCGTGACCGAGCGTAGATTGCTTAATGACCTCCGTCATCGGTTGTGACATTCGCGTCACGGACCATGATGATACTAGTGTTTGATGTCGGTGATGGAAAATCCCAATTTTTGGACACAGAATCAAGTCGATTATAGATCTAATCATATGGATATGCATCTCTATATTAAGACTAGTGATTTGTAGACTTAAATACATGAAATATGAACTTCTTATCTAATATAATCATCAGACATATTCAATTGAATTCAATACACTTTCTCGATAGATCAAAGGAAAAATCAAACAATCAGTCGATATATCAAATGAAATCTAGCATGTAAACTGGAGAACTATGGTTGATATATGATAAGACACTCGAGGACATCAATAGGTGGGATTCCTAAGACATGCTCATCTATTAAAAGTTTATATCTACAGGAGATCCGCCAAAGTACACACCTTTTAGCTAATGCACTCAAATGTCCCATTCATTGTCAATTTGTTCTTCTTTCCCTTTGTGATGATCCTTCTCCGAGATGTCACTCCTCTACCTTTTGTCCTTAAGTTAGGAGAGTCACATACGGAGAGCAAGGCAGCTCTTGGGCTAGTTAAGAAGAAGAAAATTGATTTTTTTTTTCTTGCCCTAAACTGGAGGAGCGAGAAAATATATTGAGATCTTTTTAAATCAATGGTTAAGTGATTCTCCAGTGAACAAAATAATTACTAAACTGTTTAGGTGCTACTTTTTAAACCGTATGTGTAACGCCCAGAATTTCAAAAAGATAAAAAGGAAAGAAAAATAAATTGGAAAGGAAAAGAAAAGAAAAGAAAAGATTGGATTTAGATTTAAATACGAATTTGAATTTGAAACATATTTTTAAATTCAAATTCAAGTCCAACTAAACCTTAGACCTATCCATATAAATACCCCTAAGCCTTGAGGAGAAACCTCAAACCCTCAAAATTTTCCCTCAAGCCGTCAGAAGGAATTATCTCCTCTCCCTCTCCCTTCTCTCCCATAAGGTAAGACAAAAATAATGTCTTTATTCTCTCTTCTCTCATGGCCTCATACCGGAGGGATAATGTAGGAGAAGAAGTAGAGGAGATTCATGTGGAGAAAAAATAAGAAGGATCTGAAGTATGAAGAAACAGAGAAAAGCCTAGGAAAGAGAAAGAGGTATCTAATGGGGGACCCTTAAGGTTAGTAGAGAGATTTAATTATTTCTCTACATGTTTTTAATGATTTAATTATGATGATTAAAAATATTATTTCTCTCAAGTTTATGAAAATCTTATTAACAAAGATTATGCCTTAAGGTTTATAGGAGATATAGAATGATCTACCTCTACCTATTTGATTATTTTCATGAAAGTAAAGAAGATTTTGATTCTGCTATGAGTAATTGATAAAAATCATGCTTTGGTACTAGTAGAGAATTAAGCCTATTTCTCTATATGTTTTAAATATATTTATTTATGATAAAAGAAGAAGAAATATGTTTTCCTAAGTTTTATGCAAAATCATAATTAAGAACATAGATCTTAATGTGATAAGGACACCCCTTTAAAAATGACGGTCGGACGAACACGGGTCGCGCCCTACAACGCGGATTGTGTTCCGCCGACGTGGGCTATGTTCTACCGATGCAGGTTGTGTTCTTCCGATGCGGGTTGTGTTGACTCAACGCGGACTGTGTTCCGCCGATGCAGTCTGTGTTGACTCCATCTAACCCAGACTGTGTTCCATTGACGCGGGTTGTGTTGAATCCAACACATGTTGTGTTCCGTTGACACGGGCTACGTTGACTCCATCCAACGCGGTCTATGTTTCACCGACACGGGCTATGTTGATTCAACGCGGACTGCGTTCCGTCAACGCGGACTGCGTTCCTTCGACGCAGGCTGTGTTGAATCCAACGCAGATTGTGTTCCGCCGATGCGGGCTGTATTGACTCCAATGCAGGTTGTGTTCCGCCGACGCGGACAGTGTTGATTTTCGATGTGGACCGCTTTTGGAAGAGCAATATGTTTTTTATAGAACTGGGACGAGCCGTGTCTTTCCTCGACACAACCTGTTTTCGGAAAATGATGATGCATGCTTGATGTTATGAATGTAAGTTATGAATAATGTTGAAAAGCTTTGAAAAGTTAATGTAAGATAAGAAAGATTAAGAAAGATAAAAGATGTAATTGGCGGGACTCTATGTACTGATTGCAAAATCGAGAGAAATAAGAAGAATGATGAGGGGGACAGGGGGTGTAGCCGCAGGAAAAACGGTGAAATCCCAGGCCGCGTGACTCCAAATCACTGCGTGACCACTATTAAAGTTGCACAGTCCTCTCCATACCTCTGCAATAAAATCTGCTCGTGGTCCTGTACAACCATTGATGACATGCAGCATGAAAGTACATGAAGCTCCCTTAACTTATGAAGAGCTCTTCACCCGCTTTTGATGATGATGATGATGATGATGATGATGATGATGTTAACATTAAAGAAATATGAAAGTAATAAAGAAAGCAAAGAAAGATGAAAGTAAGAAATAAAGAAGAAAGAAAGCAAAAGTAAAGTCATATAGGACGAATATGGCCCTAAAGCCTAAGAAATAATAAGATGTTGGATGCTCGAATTTTATGATTGATTATACCTGCCTATGATTGATTTTGCTAACATGCTTATTATGTTTTGCAGGGAAGGTTATTTTCCCAACATTTTATTTCACTTATTATATTTTATTTATTTCACCCTATATGAGTCTTACATACTGGGCGAAAGCTTACGAAAGGTTTTCCTTCCCTGCATCTTGGTCCTGCAGGCATACATGGCTAGATAATAAGGATGATGGCATGGATGGCGATGATGTTCATGACAACACAAGATGATTGCGCATGATTTGGATTAGATCTAGTTATATGTGAATTAATAGAGTTGTAATAGAAAGTATTTGACCTCAGTCCATATTTATATGATTAAGTCTTTCGCAATGTAAAATTTTAATTTTCGCATATGTGTACAAGTTGTTGACTATATAAAGGTCCAAAGTCAAGTCAAGTAAAGTGTGAGTAACGTCTCCAAGAGCGAATCTAATGAGTATTTGAAATTATTTTTGAGGGTGTTACAGTATATATAGAACCCAACGGTTAAAATAGGAGATATGATATCCGTTCTTAGGGGACACCTCCATTAAATTCTTTTTCAAATACTTGCACATAACATCCTGACAAGCGTCCCGCAAGCGCACGGGGCCTTGTTGTAGTAATAAAATATCGATCCCACGAGGAAGTGGCCAAGTACTAGAATTATGGTTCTCAAATCGTTATTTAGACTATTAGGGTTAGAGGAGAAAAGTATACACTAAAGTAAGACTAAGTGAGAATAATGCAAAGACGGATGCAAATGCAACATGCAACTAGGCGAAAATATGTATAAGAAATGTTCTAGGGTTTCGAATCCATTTAGAGTAATCATGCAATAATATATACAATACGATAAATTCTTGCTTCACTCCATAATTCATGTATTCCTCTTTCAAGGCAACATAATTCTAACTAAGGCTACGGAATAACACTTTTGTGCACCCACGCTAACAATAGTTGCATTATATTCATGAGCTTATAGAAGCAACACAAGATGATTCTATTTCTAGACATCACACTTTGTATCTCATTAG